>OX638135.1:53785975-53905720 GCA_951804985.1 Dryomyza anilis
CTCCAATTTACATTGAACAATATTCACCGTGGTACGCAACATATTATCCGAATAAGGAAGACAACAACTGCTGTGATCTAAGCAGAGTATCGCAGAGCAACATCATCGCAGTTTTATGTTTGGCTAATATTGGGAAGCCTCGCTCGCTCAGTTTTACACTGCAAAAATATTGCGCAACATCGGTGATTATAGCAACATTTCGTATTTATTCACCACGGATTCATTTGTTGCCAAAAAAAATATAAATTTGTTCGTTATATTTTTATATACAACTTAAATACACAATTACAATTTCGACATATTTGTTATAAAATATTTACATAATAAAAATATTTTTCTAGTTAAAATTTATGTTTTTTTATATACACATTGATATTATTCATTTCATCATACGATTGCAGCATTCTTGTTCTGGGGTGTTACATTAAAACATTTTTTTTCGATATCTATCAATTTTAAATAAATTTATAATTTTTATAGTTTCAATTCAAAAAATTTTAGTTCGTTTTTACAATATTTCGTTTTCGGTAGTTGCTTCTTCAATTTTTTCCTATTTTCGATTTTTTTCCGCCTAGCTACGTTCAGTATCCACAGTTTTTCGATTTTTTTTTTGGCACCTACCAATTTTGAATTATTTATAATTTTTATAGTTTCAATTAGAGAAATTTTTAGTTTGTTTTTACAATATTTCGTCTTCGGTAGTTGCTTCTTCAATATTTTCCTATTTTTTCGTTTTTTTTTTTTTTTTTTTTTTTGTCTAACTACACTAGCTACGTTGAGTTTCCACAGTTTTTTCGTGTCGGCTGTTTTATTTAATTTACGTCAATAAACATAATATTTACAATGACTGCGTTGGATACATTTATTCATCTCACCGACAACCTGGTGCAATTCGAAGCCAACTTTGCTGTCACGCCGGAAGAACGATACTCGAGACATTCCCTGGAAGTGCACCGTGACGAGATGAAGTCCATCTGGGCGAATGTGGACAATTCATATGAAGCTTGGCTTCAGGAAGAAGCTGAGGTGCCAAGGGAAGTTGGCAGCAGCCAAACCGGAAACGATTTCGAATCGATAAAAATGAGATACCGTACCTCATATCAGACATTTGTTCGATGCGTCGCTAAAATAGGAGGCCTCATCGAGCAGTTAACATCCGCACCACTTGCGGTCAGTCCAAGGACTGACGATAATGCAAGACATAGTTTTCATCTCCCTCCCTGCGATATTGAAACTTTTACTGGTGATTATTTGTCATGGCCCTCTTTCAGGGACATGTTCACCGCCGTATATATCAATAATTCTAAATTAACTCCTGTAGAGAAACTTTTCCATCTTAATAATAAAACGCGAGGTGATGCCCGCGATATTGTCAAAAAATCGCCCTTGACAAATGAAGGCTTTCCACTGGCATGGAAGAATCTTGAAGATCGTTTTGAAAATAAACGAATACTTGTTAATAGCCAGCTTCGTATTTTGTTTAATCTTTCTGCTGTCCAATCAGAATCGGGTACAGCTATAAAAAAGCTGCAGCGAGATATCCATAGTTGTATCTCAGCTCTTAAATTATATGATATTAGTATCGATAATTGGGATTCAATTTTCGTTTTTCTTTGTTCTTCGCGGTTGCCAGATGCAACATTATCACTTTGGGAACAGTCCATAAACAATAAAGCTGAAATTCCAACATGGGAAGAACTAGATTCGTTCCTCACTTGTCGCTATCAGACTCTTGAGACAGTTTCGGACATAAAAGGTCCAACATTACAAAAATCCAATCCATTCAAAGTGCCTTATAATCCTAACAATAGAAATCCTCAACGGAAGGTTAACACCTATCATACGAATATTTCAAACCCCTCATGCAAACTTTGTCCAAAAGAGCAACATTTTATTCGACAATGTCCAAAATTTATTCAAATGAAACCAGAAGAACGACATAACTGCGTAAAGGAACAAGGCCTTTGCATTAATTGTTTTGCAAAAGGCCACACAGTTAAATATTGCAAGAGTACATTTACTTGTATTAAATGTCGCAAGCGTCATTATACCATGCTTCACTATGATTTATCCACTTCAAGTAGCTCCTCTAAACCATCCAGTTCCACGTTCATGAATCAAAACACCAGCATGCAACGTTCGCATGCCGTTCAAATACACTCATCTGATTCTATTCCAACTGACACTATTCAAAATTGTTTTGCATCTGGTTCTAAAGGGGTTTTACTAGGAACAGCGATGGTGCACATCTGTCACCTCGGAACCACCTATTCGGCGCGAGCACTTATTGACTCCGTATCTGAAGGAACATTCATTTCCGAGCGGTTATATAAACTTCTAAAACTTCCTTCGCGAGCTATACATGCTCAAATATCTGGTTTAAATAATACCATATCTGCAAAATCTCAAAAAGTTTGTTCCTTTGTTTTGAGCTCTCCCATTGATCGAAATATAGCGATAGAGACATCTGCCCTGGTACTTTCGAAATTTCCCGAGCGATTTAAAAATCGGATATTCTCGATCCATCGCTTGTGCTCAATTTATGAGAAACGAGTCTCGACTTGAAAAAAACCTCAAGTTTAAATCTGAATATGATGAAGTTATTCAAGAATATATTGAATTGGATCATATGAAAATTGTTTCTACTCCAAAGTTTGAATTATTTCCTTTAAATTATTACCTGCCACATCATGCAGTAATAAAACCAGATAGTACTACTACGAAGATTCGTGTAGTTTTCAATGCCTCTTGCTCCACTTCAAATAACATTAGTTTAAATGATATTCTCCACACTGGTCCAATATTACAGTCTGATTTGACCATTCTAATATTAAATTGGCGGTTTTATCGTTTTGTTTTTAACAGCGATATCCAAAAGATGTATAGACAAATACTTATAGATCCATCTCATACTTCTTACCAGAGAATACTATTTCGAAAATCTCCTAAAGATGAAATTAGGGATTATGAATTGAAAACCGTTACCTTTGGGGTAAATTGCGCCCCCTACCTAGCTATACGGACTCTTCAAATATGGCTAGAGAAAATTGGTTGGGATCATAATATACCGCAAAATTGTCTACAAAATTGGATCACTTTCCAAAATAATTACAAATTTTTAGATAAAATTAAAATTCCTCGATGGAACAATTTTTCACCAGGTTGTGGATTAGAATTTCACTGTTTTTGCGATGCTTCTGAGAAAGCATACGCCGCTGTTATTTACGTTCGCATTGAATCTCAATCATGTCCTGCCACCACACATTTGTTGTCTGCTAAGACAAAAGTTGCACCAATCAAAACTCTCTCCATACCAAGATTGGAGTTGTGCGGTGCTGTTCTGCTAGCTGAGATGGTCGACTCGCTTATTCCACAATTAAACGTTGATAAATACAAATTGTATTTTTGGACGGATTCTACAATAGTTCTTGCATGGCTTCGGAAACCTCCATGCCAATGGAAGACCTTTGTTGCAAACCGTATTTCTAAAATAATTCAGAGCGTTGGCCAAGCTAATTGGTTTCACATTGAGTCTCAGTACAATCCAGCTGACTTAGCCAGTCGTGGATTATTACCTCAAGATTTAATTTCTAATAATCTTTGGTGGCATGGGCCAGAGTGGCTGAAATTTTCCATTTCTAATTGGCCTAATTTAGATCAAAACATAAGTTATCAAACTGACCTCGAAACCAAACCAATAAAAGTAGATTTCACATTTTTTAAAAATTTTGAAGACATTCTTGCACGTTTTTCATCTTTTTCAGGAGCCGTCCGCGTTATTGCGTATATGTTACGTTCCTTTCTTCGTACGCATCCTACTCATAAAAGAAAATTCTCACATAATTCCACGTTGATAACGAGTGATGAAGTTAATGAAGTCAAAATATGTTTGATAGTAATATGCCAAAAGGTGGCATACGCTACCGAATATCAACAACTTTCAAAAAAGGAATGCATTTCTACATCCAGTAGTCTGCTCAACCTTAATCCTTTTCTCGACGCTTCAGGCATTCTTAGGGTGAGTGGAAGACTTGTTTTATCCCCAATGCTGTCTTATGATGAGCGACACCCTATCATACTTCCTTATAATTGTCAGTTTTCGCGCCTGTTAGTTCGATTCACTCATGAAATTTCACTTCATGGTGGTAACCAACTAGTTCGTCGTTTACTTCGTCTTCAATTTTGGATTCCAAAGGCAAAAAATCTAATTAAATGAACTATTCACAAGTGTAAAATATGCGTGATTCATAAGCAGACGCTTCAAAAGCAGCTTATGGGCCTACTGCCTCCTGAGCGTACAGAAATTTCCCGTCCATTTGCTACTACAGGTTTAGACTTCGCTGGACCCTTTGAAATGAAGAATTATACTGGAAGAGCCTGCGTGATCACAAAGGGATACGTTTGTGTATTTGTGTGCTTTTCGACAAAAGCAATCCATTTAGAAGTAACCAGTTCTCTTTCCACAGATACTTTTTTGGCCGCATTTAACCGTTTCGTTTCTAGACGCGGTTGCCCATTAAAATTATTTTCCGATAATGGAAAAACCTTTGTTGGTGCCTCAGACTTTATACAAGCATCCAGAACAACATTGTTAAACAATTTCAATCACCAAAATATTACGTGGCATTTTATTCCTCCTGACGCCCCCCACATGGGTGGATTGTGGGAAGCAAGCGTAAAGAGTTTTAAAACTCATGGCAGGTTCGTTTAAATTTACATTCGAAGAATTATCTACATTGTTAGCAAAAATTGAGGCGTGTCTTAACTCGCGTCCCATTACTCCAATGACAGAAGACCCAGCAGATACTTCTGCATTAACTCCAGGACATTTCCTTATCGGTGGTCCACTTTTAGCCGCTATTGAACCCACTACAAATGAATTAGTTGTTTCCATAATTAATCGCTGGCGAAAAATAAAAGCTCTCAATCAGCAATTCTGTGCAAGGTGGAAAAATGAGTATTTAAAAGAATTACATAAACGTAATAAGTGGCAGACACCACATGATAACCTTCAGATTAATTCCATGGTCGTTATACGCGATGAAAATCTGCCACCAACTGATTGGCGCTTAGGCAGAATCACTAAAGTTTACATAGGAAATGACCAAAGAGTTCGTGTGGCTGATGTGCTCACCGAACGCGGTACAATCACGCGTCCAATTGTCAAATTAGTAGTTCTACCTACGCATTAGATTATATGACTTCTTCACAAAACATTATCGTTTTTTCCATTTTTTTTTTGTGTTCTCTAAATTTTTTCCCATAGCCTAAAATGTCATCCTCCAACAACAATGCTCTTGTGCAACGCAGAACAGATCGTTATTCTAATTTCCGGTCATTTCAATGTCGACTCTGTGGACGTACACACGCTCTCCGAAATTGCTACAAATTCCTAGCTATGAACACAGAGCGTCGATTGCGTGCCGTCCTACTCCATAAATACTGTGCAAATTGCCTCGCACATCAACATTCTCGCGGTTCTTGTATCAGTCGAACCGGCTGCCACTATTGCAAGGATGATCACCGCTGCTACACCTTCACGAACGTTTACGCACCAGTCGCTCTTCCACTCTACATCGAGCCATTACTCCGCCGCCAGTTACGATCTCTTCAATTATCGCCCAGCATGTCATCACGCTTTTTCCTACTGCTTTGGTTAGACTGCAAATCGATGGCAGACTACATTACGCAAGGGCCCTCATCGACACATGCATATCCGTAAGCCGCATATAAAGTACATTAGTCAATCAATTAAAACTTAAAACGACTAAGTTTGGAAACGATAAGGTCTGCGCTGTCACAATTCGGGCTCATTCCGATCTCAATATTAAAATAGACGCAACTATGATGGTAGATAATCCAGGCGTTTCGAAAATACCATCCAGATCATTGGATACATCTGTTAAAGCTAACTTTTCCAACTTGGTATTGGCCGATCCAAACTTTTACCATTCATCCACTATGTCCTTGGTTCTTGCTGCTGATATGGTCCAAAAAATTATGAAAACTGGTGTTATTCCAAGCACCAGTGGTCTTCCGGTTGCTCAAAATACCGTATTTGGTTGGATGCTTTCCGGATCCTGTTCCGTTTAACGCATTAGAAATTAATACTTCTTTTTTACTTTTTTATAATTTTATTTCTATTCATAAAACAATTAATTAATTAAAAACGCATAATATAATCGCACATGAACTAAATACATATATAAAAAATGCATACGCACTCATTATATTATATATATTTTTATAAATTAAAAATTAATTGAGCAATGAATATTTAAGATTTTATTATACTTTAAAATTATATTGAATTTAAATTTAGATTGCATTTATATTTGAATTTATATTGCATTACATTGCACTACAGTTGCAGCCGTGCTGCAAGGTGGGCGGCGATGTTGACGCGAGCATGTTCGCTACATTATTATAAATTGACAAACAGATGGCGCTATGCTCTGTTTAGAGTTGTCTAAAATTAAAATTAAAATCAATGCGAAAACAATATCCGGTTTTGCTCGGCCTATTATTGTCCAGCAGCGAAACCGAACACATCATCAATACACCATAGGTAAAATAAATCTTTATCCAACAATTAAATATAGTTGTTTCCTTTTCCTGAATCCACAATTCTCTCTATTTTTCGGACTGATCTGTTTAAACCCACATCCGAGGTTTAAGTTAAATCAGAATTTCTATTCATCATACAGTCCACATAATATTCTACACAACCATCATATTCCACATATTATCAACTACATTTCTTTCCTTTAATAATTGGAGACTTAGTACAATTTATGGAAATTTGTGCTAAATTTAATAGAACTATTGGATTTGTTAATGTTATCTGAGTATACCAACCTAGATCTTTTATATTTAAAAAGTCATATTTCATTTCATAATAGCGAATACACTAAGATTTTCTCTGATTCATTTAAACCGAAGCATCACTTTTTTAATCACTATTGTCGAATTATTGAACAATCAGGACCATTAAAATATCTCTGGACTTTTCCTTTCGTATCAATGCATATGGAGCTAAAATATTATGCTAAGAACATTCCATCTAGACGAAATATAGCACTATCGTTAGCTATTAAATTTTCATTTATATTTTCAGAATCTCTTATGATCTTCAGTGATATTTCTTACACTGTCACTGATAGAACACAAAGCGTCATCATCGTATTATAATCAAATAAAAACAAAATTTAATGATAATGAATTAAATGAATGTTATTTAAGTTTTGAGCGATATTGAACATTGTATAAATTGATTTTTTTCGTATTTTTATATGATCCAAATTTTGTCGCATATAAAATTCAAGAAATATTCATCGTATCTGGATGTCTTGATGTACAAAAAACATTATTTATCTTACTTATTAGAATCAGAACTTTCTGAATTTAAAATATTTAATGTCAAAGAATTAAAATATCCACCAATTCCTAGTTACTATGTAAATAATGAAATATATTTAAGACCAAAAAAAATGTTTCTAAATGTATTCTACAAATGTTGTACAAATTACTTTAATATTATAATTTTTTGTATATGTAATTAAAATATAAATAACAAAAATAAAAATATTTTAATACAAATAAATATATATTTTTAATAGACATAACAACTTCTTTAAAGCATAGAAAAATTAAAAAAAAAAACATATACAATTTTTATTTCAATCATAGAAAAATATTCTACAACGCATACACAATCACATACAAAATATCTATAAATCTTATACACTTTATTTCAACCAAAGAATAATTTTCTTTAAACTATATACATTTTATTTAAATTGGATACAATAATTTCTTTAAATTATGGAATATTTTTCTTATAATCGTATTAAAATTTCTTTCAATGAAAGACAATATTTTCTGTAAAACAAATACACTTTCTTTAGTTTGAATAAATTGTTTTCAATCCAAATAAATAATGTTTACTTATTTTAAATAAAACTATGTATTTGAATTAAAAAAAACCTTTCTATGGAGCTAAATCATAGCCAAATTTCTTCAAATCTTATATAAATTTCCATGATATACTTAAATACTTTTTTTTTTGGTGTAAATTTTAATTATTTTTCTGGCCAAAAATATGGCAGAATTTGGCTTTTGAAAATGTCTCTATTGACAACATTTTCGTTTCAATTTCCATATAACCAAAAGTGTCAGCTAAACCATGCAAACTCTAATTAAATACATACTCTCTTATTTAACCACGAATTTACTTTACAGAAATTTATAGATAAATGAAACTTATAACTTAGATTACATATATACCTAGATTACTAATATACCTATGTGCGAAAAAATTGGCGAGATCGGTCCATTGTGCCCTTTGATCCGACCACTTATGTTCAAATACCTCATATAAAATGTACATATAAAGATCAATTTTTATGTATACGTGCTTAGGTAAAATTTTTTGGTCAAATATATATTGACATCATGCTCAAATACATGATATTAATGTTTTCCGGCGAAAAGACTTGTGGTTCACAAAAAAAAAAATCAAAATTCGGTACACCTACCCATTTGTAAATATGGGAATCAAATGAATGGAAATTCTTCAGCGATTGAATGTTTGTAGTCATTTTCAGGATTCGTATACCCTGGTGACCTATATATCACTTTAAATGGTAACCACACATATGTGTAGGGTATTTATAGTCGGCTTAGACCGACTATAATTTTGATAATCCTAACTATCATAATTACACCTACTTTAAAATTTCCCATGTGATCTAACCTTCTCAACTGTTTTTTTTTTTATTTTCTTTAAACGTTAAAATATCATGTTTTTAAAGAAGAATTTTCAATAATTTTGTAGTTATGGAAGAAAATAAAAAACGAGTTGGGAAAGTTAGGTCACATGGGTAAGTTCGGTCACATGGGGCGGATTTTTATAGTCGGTCGGGCCCGACTATGGAATACCCTACACCTTTGGTGGGAATATTAATGTGCGATATTTAATTGAATACCTTAATTTTAAAGTTTTTAATTATGCTGCACCTCCCCACCCTCAGAATATTATTCACATATCAGAAATTTATGTCTTATATCCCCATAAATTAAAAAAATTATACAAAGTATAAAAAATTAAAAAAAAAAAATTGAAAAATGTAATTGGGCGACCCCCCCTATATTTAAAATTTTGAAAGGCTAATATTTCATAGATTTGATTTTAATAAGTTACGGATCAAATTTCCACTATGAAAACCCGGGAAATAATGAAAAAAAAAGTGGGCGGATCACGCCCATTTTTGGACCACATATTTATAGGTGAATTCTAACAATACATTTTAAATTTTATAACTATACCTTGAATACTTTTAGAGTTATTAGTTCCGAAAGAGTTATATAAAAGTGACTTGTATGGGAGGTGGGCGTGTCCGTTGACCGATTTGGCTCATTTTCAAACTCAGTTCCTATTGAGACGAAATTTCATCGCATTCTGATCAGTATTTCTCAAGTTATTCTGTATTCGAACAGCAAGACAGCAAGACAGCAAAACGGACAGACAGACGGACATGGCTAAACGAACTCGGGTAGTGATGCTGATCAAGAATATATATACTTTTCCATACCGGACACGCCTCCTAAGGGACGTTACAATATATGCACAAAGTTAATATACCCTGTACCTTATAGGTGTAGGGTATAAATATTACATATTTGTAAATATTTTGTCAATCTGAACATACTTTTTAGGTGAAAATGTATTAAAAACAGCCCAGCAAGAACACAGTCGGTCATTTTATTGATCATTTCAGGGGTAGCAATGATCAAAGTTTCGATCAAAATTTCGGTCACATGTAGAATAGCGACGGGAAAAAAATAATCAAAACTTGTGTATACGTGTGACTACATCCCTGTCTTACGCACGTTTACACAGCTTTTTCTTACATGTATAAGTGAGTCGCAAACATTTTGCATTTGTGTTGAAGTTTCGGTCTGTAGTGTCTTGCTGGGAGTACAACTCAAGTAGAACATTCAACTGAGCATTAAACTTCATGAACGACGTCGTGTAGCTACACTAAGAAAACAGAATGTTTATGAGAGTGTTGCTGCAACTAAAATTCTACTCGCTTTAACAATTCCAATATGCAGGAAATACAAATAAATTTGCAGCAAAATTTTATATAATTTGTAGACATCACACATTTTGTATTATTTATGAGATGTTTCTTACAATCATCACGAAAAAAGTTATATTTGTGGTAGATTCACTGCAACTACTAGAGAAATAGGTAGTATTGCTGCAAATATTCACATATTCCACAGATATTAATGCTTTTGTTGCAAAACTATTAATATTGCCTAAATATCACAAAAAGTGTCAAATATTTGGCTGGAATAATTTGCAACTGCAATGATGTTTAAGGCTCTAATACTTTTCAACCATCTTTCGTTTTCTTAGTGTACTGTAAGAGTAGGTAAGTCATATTAAATTTACTGTGTAAAAGTTTATTGAACTAATAATACAACTCGTATAAAGTGACATTAGTGACTTCTGTGGCAGTGAATACCCAACTTTAATACTGGTATCACGACGATTGCATGCCTGTCTTCTATGCACGAGGACGCGGGTTCGAATCGTGCCTACGGCAATATTATTTTCAATTAATTTTTTTGTTTATTTTTATTTATTATTATTAATATATATTAGTATTATTATTTTCATATAATTCATCAATATGATATTTAATCATTATAATATGAATTTTATACATCAAAATGAATTGCACAATATTAATGGACAGTGGTCGAGTGGAAGTGTACTTCAGGGGTGGATCCAGAAGTATGAATTGAGGGGGTCGATTGATTTGTTTCCAATTTTTTCTAAAATGCGCCCCAAAAATTTATTTTGCGCCCTTTTTATATTTTCTCATCAAATACAGTGAATAATGAAGTATACAACTGTACTTGTTTAAACCAACTTTTTTTTCTTTAAATCAACAGTTTTATTTGCTTAAAAAAGAAAAAATATAGGGTGCGGTCTGATCTGTGGTACCCTAGAAAAATGCAATTACATATTTGGTCATATAGGTACTCAAATGAAAGTTAATAATGCAACATTTGTAATTATATGGTTATTTTTATGACCTAATAACCATAGCGATTAGAATTTGTAATTATGTAAAAAATAAAATAAAAATTAAAATGAAATGCTGATTGTTCAGAAAAATATTTAATAATTTATCAAAATGACGACGAAATTTTGAAATGAATAGGTAACGCTGAAACGCATTTTTAAATTTTATAGAAGTGGCCCAACAGTTAATTACAATATTTCGTTGGGAAGTTATATCGATGAAGCGCCGTATGCAAATTTTTTTTATAAAATATTAAAAACAGAAATTTTTAGAATTTGGGTTAATAGCACATTAATTTCGTTTTGTACCGATATACTCTCATATTATAGCATGTGAATTCCGTTTGCGTGAATTAATTATTGCAAGGGGCGCAAAAGTTATGGCGCTTTAAAGTTGGAAATTTAAAAAAGAATCTTACTACCACCGTTTTCACTTAATTTCGGAAAAAAATTTACATTTTTATAAAGTGTATGAAAAGTTACCAATATAAGTTAAAATATATAATTAATTTATAATACTTGCAAATTGTAGCCGCGGTAGCTCAGTAGTTAGTGCGTTGGACTGCGAGCCGAAAGGTCCCCGGTTCAAGCCTGGACTGGGGATAACAACATCTTTTCATAGAAACATTTTTCTATACCGCGCTGGGTATTTTGGGTACCCACACTTGTATCTATATATTATTCGTGTATAAAATGAACTCAGTTGTTAAAACTAAAAAGGGTCCAAACAGAGGGGATAGTTTAAAGAAAAAATATTTCACTTCACCGGTTATCTAAAGTTCAGCCAATTTGTTTGTTTGGAGATTTTTTGGTAGGAGTAACGAATTTTTTCCATATATATGGGCAAAAACAGACATTTTTTAGAATTTGGGTTACAAAAAAAATAAAATTTTTGAATTTCAATATTTTCAGTGATTTTGTGAAGGAAATTAATAAAAAAACTCAGTTCACGCAATACACTAGACTATTTCAAATAATAATGGGAATGTGCCACGCGAAAACTGCTGTTTTGAAGTAATTCACGCTCATTTTTTTTCGACATTTGTAGTGATCGTACTCTTTTGATCTTGATGGCACATTAACGAGATATAGGTCATACGGTGTAAAGTTATAACAGCTTTCAATTAATATTTTCAAATTAAAATTTCATTGAGGGGCGTACGCCAAAAAACACAGATATATTGAAAATGGAGTAAAAAATGATTTTAATTTTGCACCACCATATATCAATTTATCAAATTATGTTATACAAAAAAAAAACATATACAAAACTGATCTCCCACGTATACCGAGCAGTTATTTCTCAGCAAGTGTGATCCTAAAGTGAAGATCTTGGAACAAAAACGGAGAAAAAACAAAAAGACCTAGAGTATTTCAATGCATTTTTTTTCAATTTTGGACTTTAAATTAATATAACAAATAGAGGTAAAGACTTCTGGTCCTAAAATGTTGCATTCTTATAATTTTAGTTATACTTGATCCAAATCTATTAATCATTATCATTAAATCGAAAAACAACGGAAGTTATTGATAAATTAAAGTCAGTTTTAATGATTTAAAAAAAATTCTGTTTTTGCCCATATATCAAAAATTATAATTAATTTTGATTTTAATAAATATGTATCTAAAATAAAAATTATATTTGACTTTTAAAAATATTTATCAAAAATAATTATTTTTGACTTTGATAAATATTAATCAAACTTTTATTTATATTTCTCATATATTATTATTATAAAAATATTTTAAAATTTAACAGTCCTATAATAAAAATAAGACCATAAATTAAAAATGTTCATCGAATGTTATCTAATGGTACCCTTTGTTTTACATTGCCATCATTTCTTACAATGACTTTTAACATATAAACTTAAAAATAATAATTATTTTTGGTCTCTGATTTTAGGAAGGTGTACATACCTCAGTACCCTTTGGAAACAAAATTTAATTTGTGAATTATATTAAATGTGATCAATACCGACATCTCGTTTGAAAACTACTTCAGATATACACAATGTATTTTAAATGATTATTTTCACTTTTACAAAATATTTGAATTTGAAGTAAAAGGTAATAGTTACTTCACCAATTATAAAATTAATTTACAATATTTTTTTTTAATTTCAAAAAGACTAAAAACGTTAAAAATCACTATATATATTTTGAACTAAAATTATATATGCGAAAATCCATAAGCAGCAATCCCTAAGTAGAAATTTTAAATTTAATTTTTATGTGAAAAAAAGTAAAAACTGTATCTAAAACTGTACTGAAAACCAAAATGTTGTTGAAGGATTTCTGGTTAAAAGTTAATTTTTTTCATGCAAATCTTTTTTGTTAATAACTTCTTCAATTATATTTGAAACAATCATAACCTTATAGCACAGTGCCGATTGGACATACTTAAAAATTATATTTTGTGAATATTTGATTTTTAATTATGATAAATACACCAACACATCTAAAACTACGAATTGTCAAATTTTTATCGAACTTTCAAAAATGCTATTTGGACTTATAGTTGTACAATGAAGATATACAAAAATATATATTTTTTCTAAAAAATATGGCGCTTTAGTATAGACAATTTAAAGTCAAATTTAAATTCAAAATCATCTTTTTGACAATTTATTCTATACAAAAATTCTAAAAAAAGTCGAATTTTTTTTAAGTCGAATTATTAAAGTTGTCTAAAATTGTCCAGGGTTATGCGCCTATAATGTTTAAATTCGATTTAATTTTGATAACCCGAGACAAAATTTATGTAATTTTTCAGGAATATTTAGGGCATATTTCCGGCCAACACACATATAAATGGAATATTTTGGGAAGTGTGTCGCAGGTTGTAAAATTTTGTGGATTTTTAATGACAGATTCACGGCATATTTTTTAAAATATGTCGAAAAAATGTTCCTAACTACCTCGACTCTGCCTAAAATTTTGTCTTGGGACATTTTGATATAGAACTCAAAATATTTAAAACTCAAATTGTGTATTCTTCAGAATCTTTGTCAAAATACAATGGCGCATATTCGTAGAAAATTTAAAGTTTACTTTAAAATAAAAGATACCCGCTATTTTGGGCAATTTTACCAAAGATTAAAATGTCAAAAAGTTTATTTAAAAAGTCGCAAAATTAAAAAATCGAACAATTAAAAAGGCGCGTAATTTACAGAATATTGTAAATTGAAGATAGTTAGTAATTTTTATATAAAGGCGCAATGTAGAGAGAATTGCTCAAAAAGGCGTAAACTATTCAAATAACAATCAAAATTAAAACACCGCATAACTTACAGAATTTTCTTTGCAAATGCAAAATTATCAAAACAAACTCAACATGAAAATGACGCATATTTACAAAAGACGGAAATACTCTGTAAATTAAGCTAATTTTTCAATTGTGTGTGTGTTTTTTTTTTTGAAAATTTGGCGCCTTTTTCTATAAATTGCGATCTTTTTAAAAGACGCAAACATTCTGCATTTTAGGCGCTGTTTCCAGTTTGTGTTTATTTTTTTGAAAATTTAGCGCCTTTCTCTGTAGTTTTAAAAAGGCCTAAAAATTTTGTAAATTAGGCGCATTTGCAATTTTATGCTTTTTAGAATATTTTGCGCTTTTTCTATATTTTACGCTTACGGGTTGATTTTTTTTTTAACAAGTTTGCGCAGTTCTCTATATTTTGTGATCTTTAAGAAAGGCTAAAATTTTCTATAAATTATGAGCCTTTACCATTTTGTAATGTTTTGAAAATTTTGCGCCTTTTTCTATATTTTGCGCCCATCTATAGAGGCGCAAACATTTTGTAAATTAGGCGCATTTGCAATTTTATGCTTTTTCCCCCCCTGGATTCGCGTTTGCAGGCTTTGCAATCTGAAGGAAGAGAGTTAAATTCGCCGCTCGGGCTTGGTGAAATAAAAGTAAACATCGTTTTATTTTTCAATTATAAATAATATAATTAAATAGTATAATTAAGTTTATATAATTACAGTTCAACTATATAAAAAATTAATGAAATTATTTAAAAAAAACATACATATAATGGTTTTTGTATTCATTGTATAAAAGTTTTAATAAGCTTCTAAAAACCTTTTTAGAGTAATCAAATAGCATTCACACGACATCTACATTGCTTTTATATAGACATATGCTGTATAGACTTACGCCCTTTGAACTATATAGAAGCCGTATAAGTACTTTAATACAGTAAAAATTACTAAATAAGAATGTTGTGAAGAGCTTTTCACCACATTTATATAGGAGATTGTGCTACTTGGTAATTGTATCCTAAGCACATATAGCTCATAATGCGTGTAAATTCTTATAAAATGTCCGCTAGTAATGCATTTTTTTTTTTAAATTGGGTAATTTTAGTGATCATTTGCAACAAGACAAGAAATGGTAATCTTGTTCTTGCACGCTAAGTCTTGCTCTTGTTCTTGCATAGAAATATATTATCTTGTTCTTGGTCTTGTTATTGCAATACCTTTCTTCAACAAAAAATATATTTTTTTACTAACAAAAAAAAAGTATATTTTAACATGAATTAACTAATAAAAATTAATTGTATAAATCAAGTAATGTTTACAAGACAATTCAAAATCTGAAGGCCATAATAAAATGAGCATATATATTCAAAATAAATATAAGGAATTTTAGTTTTTGTCAGAGATTAAAAAAGTCCGTATGCTACACGTACCGTATGCCAAGAAAACACAAATAATATCTTGCAGGGTAACATTTATCTTTGCGAACACAAACTAAAACGATACATACGAACACTAACAGAAAGAAGAGTATGCAACAATAACGAATACACACATTCACAACGACAACTCTTCGTTGTTATCCTGTATCATCACAGGGCAACAAACAGACGCATGACAACAGACAGACGCATGACAACGGACAGACGCATGACAACAGACAGTCGCATGGCACCACACTACATGTATCTAGTACAGATATCTAGTTGGCAACAACAACGAGTTTTCTTTGTGGTACAACAAATTTCCCGCCAAAAATTCTATCGAAAACTTGGATGCTGCTTTATTCGCATTTTTGTTGTTGTTGCACTTTCAAACGGATTTGTGAAAACAAAAACACAAAAGGCAATATCAGCTAAATGAGGTACACTGTGAAAAAGTTCTCATTTAAATTTTTTTATTTTTGTAAGTCAAATGAAATAATGCACGCAACTTAGAAAAACTTCATGATTCTCTAGCCTTGAAAACAAACCAAAAATAAAAACACATCTATATTAACGTTCACGTTCATAAATATTTTGCACGCTTCCCATTGTTACTTGTTGTTCAATATTTAGTAATATCATGAATTCTTTTGAATTTCATTATTACCTTAAAAACATAATAAATACATTAAAATGATAAAAAAACGCAAGAGGGCCATTCCATACCAAATCGACCAGCGGTTGGAACTCACCTTCTTCGATTTCAATGAAATTTGGGCAGCTGATAAAGCTTATTGAGATATGCATTGACCAATTTTTTTTTTTTTGACTACTACTTCCAGAGATACAATGCTTCAAAGTTACAAAAAATATGCCAAAAATCATTTTGTTAGTCTTGCACTTTTTTTTTTACAAATTAACCAACGCTCAGGGGATGCCCCCTATTCGTGCAATGCAAATCTCGATCTTGTTCTCGCTCCTGAACTTGCACAAAATGCAAGAACATAAATTTTTGATCATCATTAGGTAATTTGGATAAAATATTTGAAATCGGTTTTAAATGTATTACTTCAAATATCGTCATCTTAGGTTAGAAGAACCATTTTCTAAATCTTGCAGAAAAAGCTAAAACGGTATATTTCTAAACGTCAATTAGATAAAAAATTGTATATTTTTTTAGCGCCTGATTCTTCAGCTTTATTTTTATAAAACAAAAATTATAAATAAAAAAAGGAGATCATTATTTACATTTTAAAAATATTATATTCAAACACCCATGAAAAAATTCCCTAAAATCCCATTAAAATTATTGATTTAACAGTATACAAAAAATAAATATTTTCATATATTTTCTCAATGGAAATGTCATGGTATTTTGTGGTATTTAATGGTATTTTCCGATTAAAATAATAATTTATCCTATTGACAATTTTATATATACTACAATTTATTTATATAGTATTTTTTTCTGAGTGAACATATAAGTACTAAAAATAATACATTTTTTTGTATTAAATCAATTGGTCTTCGTTAAACAGTGTATTTGATTTAATACAAAAAAATGTATTATTTTGAGTACTTAATGTAAATAATGATCTCATTTTTTTTTATTTATAATTTTATTATGTATATTTTTTGCAGAAATCAGAAATAACTTTATAAGTACTTAAGACATATGATTTTAATTTTAATTTTTTGCCAATATTTTATTTTTTTTTATATCACCATACCTTCAAATTGCATCAAATTCTGAGCTAGTACTAGC
Organism: Dryomyza anilis; assembly: GCA_951804985.1. NCBI lineage: Eukaryota > Metazoa > Arthropoda > Insecta > Diptera > Dryomyzidae > Dryomyza > Dryomyza anilis. The sequence continues at coordinate 53,803,527 of OX638135.1, forward strand.
AAAATTTGATTTTTTTATTGTTTGATTAGATATGGACAAATAAATATATATTTTTAATAGAAATAACAACTTCTTTAAATCATAGAAAATTTAAAAAAAAACATATACAATTTTTATTTCAATCATAGAAAAATGTTCTACAACGCATACACAATCACAGACAAAATATCTATAAATCTTATACAATTTTTATTTCAACCAAAGAATAATTTTCTTTAAACTATATACATTTTATTTAAATTGGGTACAATAATTTCTTTAAATTATGGAATATTTTTCTTCTAATCGTATTAAAATTTCTTTCAATGAAAGACAATATTTTCTGTAAAACAAATACACTTTAGTTTGAAGAAAATCATTACATAAACCGAGGAAACAATTTCTTTAATTTGAATAAATTGTTTTCAATCCAAATAAATAATGTTTACTTATTTTAAATAAAACTATGTATTTGAATTAAAAAAACATTTCTATGGAGCTAAATCATAGCCAAATTTCTTCAAATCTTGTATAAATTTCCATGATATACTTAAATACTTTTTTTTTTGTGTAAATTTTAATTATTTTTCTTGCCAAAAATGTGTCAGAATTTGGCTTTTGAAAATGTCTCTGTTGACAACATTTTCGTTTCAATTTCCATATAACCAAAAAAGTCAGCGAAACCATGTAAACTCTCATTAAATACCAGACATGGGCATTCACAATTACAAAAATTTTCAATTACAATTACATGTAATTGTAATTAATAAAATTACAATTACATGTAATTGTAATTAATAAAATTACAATTACATGTAATTGTAATTGAAAATTTTGCAATTACAATTACATTTAGACTAATTTTTTCCAATTACAAAAAAAATTGAAAAATGTAATTGAAAAAAATGTAATTGAAGCTAAAAACGGAACCATTAATTTTTTTTCAATTAATTACATGAAAAATTAATGTATTACAGCTGAAGACGGTAATTACGAACACTCAGTGGAACTTTTCTTGGATGAAACTGTTCCAATGGGCATAGATTCGTCCAAAAAGTTCCAATGACGCACATGGATGTGAATCTATGCCCATTGGAACAGATGCATCCAAAAAAGTTCCAATGACGCACCTGGATGTGAATCTATGCCCATTGGAACAGTTTCATCCAAAAAAAGTTCGAATGACGCACCTGTATGTGAATCTATGCCCATTGGCACAGATGCATCCAAAAAAGTTCCAATGACGCACCTGGATGTGAATCTATGCCCATTGGAACAGTTTCGTCCAAAAAAGTTCCAATGACGCACATGGATGTGAATCTCTGCCCATTGGAACAGTTTCGTCCAAAAAAGTTCCAATGACGCACCTGGATGTAATTCTACGCCCATTGGAACAGTTTCGTCCAAAAAAGTTCCAATGACGCATCTGGATGTGAATCTATGCCCATTGGAACAGATGCATCCAAAAAAGTTCCAATGACGCACCTGGATGTGAATCTAATTGATAATATCTTGGTAATGGATTACTTTTCATGTAATTAAATTAAAAAAAATTTAATTATTACTGTTTATTCCTCAATTACTTTTAATTTCTATTACATATTTCAAATTACATTTTTCAAAATGTACTTTAATTGAAAAAAATTCAATTACAATTACAAGCAATTGTAATTGAAAAAAATTCAATTACAATTACAAGTAATTGCAATTGACAAAAGTTCAATTACAATTACATATAATTGTAATTGCTCGTGTAATTAATTACAAAATGTAATTGATAATGCCCAACTCTGTTAAATACATACTCCCTTATTTAACCACGAATTTACTTTACAGGAATTTACCAAAACGAAAAAAATCTTATTGTTATTACAAATATTAATCATGAAATAAACAGAATATCTACTTTTTTAATGGTGTATTGTCATTTACTAATATTAATCCTTTATTATACAAATAATTTAAAAAAAATCCTGAAAGATATCTGAGTTCAATCTCAGATAACTTTATATTTACAGAAACCCATTCTGTAAGCGCTTCTCATTCATTATTAGACATTTTTAACTAGAATTCATTCCTTACAATACCGCCTATCTACAAAAATTAAACATACATTAATTTGATAGTCTTAGCACAAATATATCACGGAACAGAATAAACACGGACGGTACACTGAACAAACAAATGCATATTATTTTTTTAATTGAAGATAAATAGTATCTCGCAACCTTGTTTAAGTATAAGAGAAAGATGGAGTGGATTCTTACATTCATTAGTAGTATGTGTAGACAGTAACTCTTTTGAAATGGACATTGAATACAACAACTTGAATTTAATTAGCCTTTTGTAGTACAAATTGTCAATACTTATGGAACTATGGTGTTAGTTTGTCCTTCCTTAAGCTTTTGGAGGAGTCAATTTAGGAAACCAATTTAAAATTTCATCATCATGTTTGACACATTTTTAATGAAGAATTACAATATTGTATTTATATTGTTTTTTATTTTCTTTAAATTTTAAAATATCATGTTTTTAAAGAAGATTGGAGTGAAACGACGACTTACGTTTAAATGAAATCAAATTTTCAATAATTTTGTAGTTATGGAAGAAAATAAAAAAATATTACATATTTGTAAATATTTTGTCAATCTGAACATACTTTTTAGGTGAAAATGTATTAAAAACAGCCCAGCAAGAACACAGTCGGTCATTTTATTGATCATTTCAGGGGTAGCAATGATCAAAGTTTCGATCAAAATTTCGGTCACATGTAGAATAGCGACGGGAAAAAAATAATCAAAACTTGTGTATACGTGTGACTTTACATCCCTGTCTTACGCACGTTTACACAGCTTTTTCTTACATGTATAAGTGAGTCGCAAACATTTTGCATTTGTGTTGAAGTTTCGGTCTGTAGTGTCTTGCTGGGAGTACAACTCAAGTAGAACATTCAACTGAGCATTAAACTTCATGAACGACGTCGTGTAGCTACACTAAGAAAACAGAATGTTTATGAGAGTGTTGCTGCAACTAAAATTCTACTCGCTTTAACAATTCCAATATGCAGGAAATACAAATAAATTTGCAGCAAAATTTTATATAATTTGTAGACATCACACATTTTGTATTATTTATGAGATGTTTCTTACAATCATCACGAAAAAAGTTATATTTGTGGTAGATTCACTGCAACTACTAGAGAAATAGGTAGCATTGCTGCAAATATTCACATATTCCACAGATATTAATGCTTTTGTAGCAAAACTATTAATATTGCCTAAATATCACAAAAAGTGTCAAATATTTCGCTGGAATAATTTGCAACTGCAATGATGTTTAAGGCTCTAATACTTTTCAACCATCTTTCGTTTTCTTAGTGTACAGTAAGAGTAGGTAAGTCATATTAAATTTACTGTGTAAAAGTTTATTGAACTAATAATACAACTCGTATAAAGTGACATTAGTGACTTCTGTGGCAGTGAATACCCAACTTTAATACTGGTATCACGACGATTGCATGCCTGTCTTCTATGCACGAGGACGCGGGTTCGAATCGTGCCTACGGCAATATTATTTTCAATTAATTTTTTTGTTTATTTTTATTTATTATTATTAATATATATTAGTATTATTATTTTCATATAATTCATCAATATGATATTTAATCATTACAATATGAATTTTATACATCAAAATGAATTGCACAATATTAATGGACAGTGGTCGAGTGGAAGTGTACTTCAGGGGTGGATCCAGAAGTATGAATTGAGGGGGTCGATTGATTTGTTTCCAATTTTTTCTAAAATGCGCCCCAAAAATTTATTTTGCGCCCTATTTATATTTTCTCATCAAATACAGTGAATAATGAAGTATACAACTGTACTTGTTTAAACCAACTTTTTTTTTCTTTAAATCAACAGTTTTATTTGCTTAAAAAAGAAAAAATATAGGGTGCGGTCTGATCTGTGGTACCCTAGAAAAATGCACTTACATATTTGGTCATGTAGGTACTCAAATAAAAGTTAATAATGCAACATTTGTAATTATATGGTTATTTTTATGACCTAATAACCATAGCGATTAGAATTTGTAATTATGTAAAAAATAAAATAAAAATTAAAATGAAATGCTGATTGTTCAGGAAAATATTAAATAATTTATCAAAATGACGCCGAAATTTTGAAATGAATAGGTAACGCTGAAACGCATTTTTAAATTTTATAGAAGTGGCCCAACAGTTAATTACAATATTTCGTTGGGAAGTTATATCGATGAAACGCCGTATGCAAAATTTTTTTATAAAATATTAAATTTTTAAAAATTAAATACAAAAGTGTATAATAGACTCCTGGTTCAATTTCTTTTCGTTTGGGTACCCACACTTGTATCTATATATTATTCGTGTATAAAATGAACTCAGTTGTTAAAACTAACCAGTTGGGAAGGTAAGATCACATGGGAAATTTTAAAGTAGGTGTAATTATGATAGTTAGGATTATCAAAATTATAGTCGGTCTAAGCCGACTATAAATACCCTACACATATGTGTGGTTACCACTCAAAGTGATATATAGATCACCAAGGTATACGAATCCTGAAAATAACTACAAACATTCAATCGCTGAAGAATTTCCATTCATTTGATACCCATATTTACAAATGGGTAGGTGTACCGAATTTCGATTTTTTTTTTGTGAACCACAAGTCTTTTCGCCGGAAAACATTATTATCATGTATTTGAGCATGATGTCAATATATATTTGACCAAAAAAGTTTACCTAAGCACGTATACATAAAAATTGATCTTTATATGTACATTTTATATGAGGTATTTGAACATAAGTGGTCGGATCATAGGTCACAATGGACCGATCTCGCCAATTTTTTCGCACATACAGCGTAGGTATATTAGTAATCTAAGTTATAAGTTTCATTTATCTAGCTCTTCAATTTTAAAAGTCTTAGGGATTTCAACAGACAGACAGACAGACAGACAGACGGACAGACAGACGGACTGACAGACGGACATCGCTAAATCGACTCAGGAGGTCATGCTGATCAAGAATATATATACTTTTCCATACCGGAGATGCTTCCTTCTGGGTGTTACAAACGGCGTACCAAACTGAATATACCCTTTCACTCTTAGTGTAGGGTATAAAAAGGGTCCAAACAGAGGGGATAGTTTAAAGAAAAAATATTTCACTTCACCGGTTATCTAAAGTTCAGCCAATTTGTTTGTTTGGAGATTTTTTGGTAGGAGTAACGAATTTTTTTCCATATATATGTGCAAAAACAGACATTTTTAGAATTTGGGTTAATGGCACATTAATTTCGTTTTGTACCGATATACTCTCATATTATTGCATGTGAATTCCGTTTGCGTGAATTAATTATTGCAAGGGGCGCAAAAGTTATGGCGATTTTAAGTTGGAAATTTAAAAACGAATCTTACTACCACCGTTTTCACTTAATTTCGGAAAAAAATTTACATATTTATAAAGTGTATGAAAAGTTACCAATATAAATTAAAATATATATTTAATTTATAATACTTGCAGATTGTAGCCGCGGTAGCTCAGTGGTTAGTGCGTTGGACTGCGAGCCGAAAGGTCCCCGGTTCAAGCCTGGACTGGGGCTAACAACATATTTTCATAGAAACATTTTTCTATACCGCGCTACCTCTTGTCAATAAATGGCAAACCTACGAGAGTAAAACCATTGCCTATGAAAAGCTCTCACCCGCCGTTCGGATTCGGCAATAAACTGTGGGTCCACCACTTTGAGTACAAATATAACACGCACAGCCAAACTATTATTATATTATTATTATAATAGACTCTTGGTTAAATTTCTTTTCGTTTGGGTACCCACACTTGTATCTATATATTATTCGTGTATATAATGAACTCAGTTGTTAAAACTAAAAAGGGTGCAAACAGAGGGGATAGTTTAAAGAAAAAATATTTCACTTCACTGGTTATTTACATATTTATAAAGTGTATGAAAAGTTACCAATATAAGTTAAAATATATAAATAATTTCTAATACTTGCATATTCACACTAAAAAAAACTTGTTTTTTGAATAAAACTTTTTCGCTGTTTTAAGGACACATTCGATTGAATTTATTTTAAATTATATATTAATTTAAAATAAAATATAAAAAGAAATATGTTAATATCTCTATTGGTTTAGCAATTCCAATTCATAGAGATAAAATATTATATAGTGATGCTTTTTGAGATTATGAAAATTTAAGTAGGTGCGTAAAATCTAGATATTTCAAAAAAAATTTAATGCGCCTCACTTTTTTTTGTTAAAACATTGACCAAACTTACGAATGTTGAATAAAATGTCAAATGATTGTTTGCAATCAGAAATGTCTATCTTAAGTCCTTTTATTGTAATACGAATGTTGATTTCACAATAAAAGGACTTAAGATAGACATTTCTGATTGCAAACAATTATTTGAATCGAAACCATTTTACGTAGATGCTTAAAATCCTTTCAAAACATTATTTACCATAAAAATTAGCAATAACAAAATATCAAAATTTTGCACAATTTTCAAAAAAGTCCATAACATTTTTGCATTTCAATATTTTTATATGCGCCACTGATTTTGTGATGGCAATTAATAAAAAACTCAGTTCACGCAATACACTAGACTATTTCAAATAGTAATGTGAATGTGCCACGCGAAAAACTGCTGTTTTGAAGTAATTCACGCTCATTTTTTTCGACATTTGTAGTGATCGTACTCTTTTGATCTTGATGGCACATTAACGAGATATAGGTCATACGGTGTAAAGTTATAACAGCTTTCAATTAATATTTTCAAATTAAAATTTCATTGAGGGGCGTACGTGCCCTGGCCAAAAAACATAGATATATTGAAAATGGAGTAAAAAATGGTTTCAATTTTGCACCACCATATATCAATTTATCAAATTATGTTATACAAAAAAAAAAACATATACAAAACTGATCTCACACGTATACCGAGCAGGTATTTCTCAGCAAGTGTGATCCTAAAGATCTTGGAACAGAAACGGAGAAAAAGCAAAAAAAACCTAGAGTATTTCAATGCATTTTTTTCAATTTTGGACTTTAAATTAATATAACAAATAGAGGTAAAGACTTCTGGTCCTAAAATGTTGCATTCTTATAATTTTAGTTATACTTGATCCAAATCTATTAATCATTATCATTAAATCGAAAAACTACGGAAGTTATTGATAAATTAAAGTAAGTTTTAATGATTTTAAAAAAATTCTGTTTTTGCCCATATATCAAAAATTATAATTAATTTTGATTTTAATAAATATGTATCTAAAATAAAAATTATATTTGACTTTTAAAAATATTTATCAAAAATAATTATTTTTGACTTTGATAAATATTTATCAAACTTTTATTTATATTTCTCATATATAATTATTATAAAAATATTTTAAAATTTAACAGTCCTATAATAAAAATAAGACCATTAATTAAAAATGTTCATCGAATGTTATCTAATGGTACCCTTTGTTTTACATTGCCATCATTTCTTACAATGACTTTTAACATATAAACTTAAAAATAATAATTATTTTTGGTCTCTGATTTTAGGAAGGTGTACATATCTCAGTACCCTTTGGAAACAAAATTTAATTAGTGAATTATATTAAATGTGATCAATACCGACATCTCGTTTGAAAACTACTTCAGATATACACAATGTATTTTTAATGATTATTTTCACTTTTACAAAATATTTGAATTTGATTTTTTTTAAGTATAACATTTGTACCAATTGTACCATTTGTACCAAACTTAAGTTTCACAAAAAGTTTATTTAAAAAGTCGCAAAATTAAAAAAGGAGCATAATTTACAGAATATTGTTAATTTAAGATTGTTAGTAGTTTTTACACAAAGACGCAATGTAGAGAGAATTGCTCAAAAAGGCGTAAACTATTCAAATAACAATCAAAATTAAAACACCGCATAACTTACAGAATTTTCTTTGCAAATGCAAAATTATCAAAACAAACTCAAAATGAAAATGACGCATATTTACAAAAGGCGGAAAAACTCTGTAAATTAAGCTAATTTTTCAATTGTGTGTGTGTGTTTTTATACCCTACACCTATGAGGTACAGGGTATATTAACTTTGTGCATATATTGTAACGCCCCTTAGGAGGCGTGTCCGGTATGGAAAAGTATATATATTCTTGATCAGCATCACTACCGTTTAGCCATGTCCGTCTGTCTGTCCGTCTTGCTGTCTTGCTGTCCGAATACAGAATAACTTGAGAAATACTAATCAGAATGCGATGAAATTTCGTCTCAATATATTGAAGCCAAAAGTAGGAACTGAGTTTAAAAATGAGCCAAATCGGTCAACGGACACGCCCACCTCCCATACAAGTCACTTTTATATAACTCTTTCGGAACTAAGTATTCAAGATATAGTTATAAAATTTAAAACGTATTGTTATAATTCACCTAAAAATATGTGGTCCAAAAATGGGCGTGATCCGCCCAAATTTTTTTTTCATTATTTCCCGGGTTTTCATAGTGGAAATTTGATCCGTTAATTATTAATATCAAATCTATGTAATATTAGCCTTACAAAATTTTAAATATAGGCGTGGTCCGCCCAATTATATTTTTATATTTTTTTGTTAGTTTTTTATACTTTTATATCAATTTTTTAATTTATGGGGATTTAAAACGTAAATTTCTGATATGTGAATAATATTCTGAGAGTGGGGAGGTTCAGCATAATTAAAAACTTTAAAATTAAGGTATGCAATTAAATATCCCACATTAATATCCCCACCAAAGGTGTAGGGTATTCCATTGTCGGGCCCGACCGACTATAAAAATCCGCCCCATGTGACCTAACTTTCCCAACTCGTTTTTTTTTTTTAAATTTGGCGCCTTTTTCTATATATTGCGATCTTTTTAAAAGGCGCAAACATTCTGCATTTTAGGCGCTTTTTCCATTTTGTGTTTATTTTTTTGAAAATTTAGCGCCTTTCTCTGTAGTTTTAAAAAGGCCTAAAAATTTTGTAAATTAGGCGCATTTGCAATTTTATGCTTTTTAGAAAACTTTGCGCTTTTTCTATATTTTACGCTTACGGGTTGATTTTTTTTTAACAATTTTGCGCAGTTCTCTATATTTTGTGATCTTTAAGAAAGGCTAAAATTTTCTATAAATTATGAGCCTTTACCATTTTGTAATGTTTTGAAAATTTTGCGCCTTTCTCTATATTTTGCGCCCATCTATAGAGGCGCAAACATTTTGTAAATTAGGCGCATTTGCAATTTTATGCTTTTTTCAACATTTTGCGCCGCAAAATGTCGCCCCCCTTTTCCCCCCTAGATTCGCGTTTGCAGGCTTTGCAATCTGAAGGAAGAGAGTTAAATTCGCCGCTCGGACTTGGTGAAATAAAAGTAAACATCGTTTTATTTTTCAATTATAAATAATATAATTAAATAGTATAATTAAGTTTATATAATTACAGTTCAACTATATAAAAAATTAATGAAATTATTTAAAAAAACATACATGCTACACGTACCGTATTTCAAGAAAACACAAATAATATCTTGCAGGGTAACATTTATCTTTGCGAACACAAACTCAAACGATACATACGAACACTAACAGAAAGAAGAGTATGCAACGAATACACACATTCACAACGACAACTCTTCGTTGTTATCCTGTATCATCACAGGGCAACAAACAGTCGCATGACAACAGACAGACGCATGACAACGGACAGACGCATGACAACAGACAGTCGCATGGCACCACACTACATGTATCTAGTACATATATCGAGTTGGCAACAACAACGAGTTTTCTTTGTGGTACAACAAATTTCCCGCCAAAAATTCTATCGAAAAATTTGGATGCTGCTTTATTCGCATACCTTCAAATTGCATCAAATTCTGAGATAGTACTAGCAAAATTTGTTTTTTTTATTGTTTGATTAGATATGGAATGACACATATTTCAAAAAACACCAATAACACAGTGCAGCAAAAAATACCATAATCTGATTTGATAACGATTTAAGGTTAACTCGAATCCGTTTTACTCTATCAGCTCTGGGTTCCTCACAATTTGGCACCATCGTCCAAATGCTTTTCCATAACCCTTGTTTTTTCGAATTTTAACCCTACTAATTACAAAAAAAATACTACTTCAGCAAATATATTCCCCATAAAAAATATGATGGGGTCCTCAAATAACAAAATTGCCTCAGATCCACCCATTACACAGATAAATAAACCAGTTGGGAAGGTTAGATCACATGGGAAATTTTAAAGTAGGTGTAATTATGATAGTTAGGATTATCAAAATTATAGTCGGTCTAAGCCGACTATAAATACCCTACACATATGTGTGGTTACCATTCAAAGTGATATATAGGTCACCAGGGTATACGAATCCTGAAAATAACTACAAACATTCAATCACTGAAGAATTTCCAATCATTTGATTTCCATATTTACAAATGGGTAGGTGTACCGAATTTCAATTTTTTTTTTTTGTGAACCACAAGTTTTTTCGCCGGAAAACATTATTATAATGTATTTGAGCATGATGTCAATATATATTTGACCAAAAAAGTTTACCTAAGCACGTATACATAAAAATTGATCTTTATATGTACATTTTATATGAGGTATTTGAACATAAGTGGTCGGATCATAGGACACAATGGATCTGAGGCAATTTCGTTATTTAAATACCCCACCTAATTTTTTATGGGAAATATATATGCCAAAGAGAGTATAATCCTTTTCTCAAACGTTCACGCGGTGTGTCAAAATTTGAAATTAGTGTGGTTAAAATGTCCTTGAAACAGGATGTCTAGGAAGAAAAGTAAATACGCCATTGTTTGTAGAATATCGAAATTCACAATAATATATAACTTTTATTTCAGCTTGCGTAAAACTATGTGAAATTTGCCTCCAACGTTATAAACAAAGTTCAAAATATATTGTTTTTTTTTTAGCCTTTTTTTATTCTGTTTATTGGGTGGATCTGTGGCAATTTCGTAATTTGAGTACCCCACCTTATTTTTAATGGAGAATATATTTGCCATAATAGTTTTCTCAAACGTACGGTATGTCAAAATTTGTAATTAGTAGGTTTAATACTCGAAAGAACGGGGGTTATATAAATGCGTTGGGACGATGGTGTCAAAGTAAAAAAATGCGCCTGTTCATGATAAACAACATTTAAAAGGCATTAAACTTGTATCTTCTGAAATTAAAATATTGTTTGCAATGCCTTTAAACAACCTAATTGTACATAGTTGACCCTAAATTGTGAGGAACTGATAGAGAAAAACGGACTTCAGATTCAAGATCAGCGACCCCATGTTACCCTAAAATCGTTTTCAAATAGGAAGATGGAAAAAAAGTTGGACAAAAACAGTTTTTTTTTATGTTATCCTTATCGGTTTAGAATTCATTTTCATATAAATAAAATTTTATAATTAATTGATACTTTTTGAGATTTTGAAAATTTAAGTATATTAAAAAAAAATATAGTTTTCAAAAAAATAAAATGATTTTAATTTTTTGGGTTAAAAAATTGACCAAAATTAGGAATATTGCCTTAATGTAATATGTACTGACAAAAGTATCGCAGTTTCAGCCTTTCAAGACTTAAGGTACACATTTTTGAATTCGATCAATTATTAAAACCGTAATCAGTCTTCGTAAATGTTTAAAATCCCTTAAAAACATTATTTTCTATAAATAAAACTTGGAAGACAATATATCCAAATTTTGCACAAATTTCAAAATGTCAATAAAATGTTTGCATTTCAATATTTTTTAAAAGCGGTACTTATATTGCGATGTTACATTTCAAAAAGCTTAGACCCTACCATACACGGATCTATTTCTAATAATAATGCGAATGTGCAACCGGAAAACTGCTGTTTTCAAGAAATTCACGATTGGTGTTGAGGGTATATTAACAAGATATAAGTCACACGGTGCATATTTTCAACAGCTATTAACTAATCTTTTTTATTAAAATTATATTATTCATTAAGGGGCGCACGTTCCCTGGTCAAAAAATACAATCATTTAAATGAGAAAAAAAAAATGGTTTCTATGTTGCACCTCTAAATCTATCTATCAAATTACGCAATATGCCCCATACTAAATTAATCTAATCAGTGTAGTGAGTGTCTGTTTAAGTGTCTGTTGTAAAGTTAAGATTTTGGAACAAAAATATCGAAGAAGAAATAAACCCTAGATTTGCAATTCATTATGTTTACAATTTATGTTTGCAATTGAAATACAATTTTGAAAATTCTTCAGCGATTGAAAGTTTCTAGTTATTTTCAGGATTCGTATACCCTGGTGTAACATATATACCACTTTGAATGGTAACAGACATATGTGTAGAGTATTTATAGTCGGCTTAGACCTAATATATTTTTGATAATCCTAACTATCATAATAACACCTTCTTTAAAATTTCCCATGTGAGCTAACCTTCCCAACTGATTCTAATTTGCTTATTTATGAATTATATTCATGAATTATGTATAATACTAAAAAAATTACAAAGTTCATGCATAAAAATCTGTAAATCACTATGAATTTATTATGAACTAGCTGGACCCGTGCACGACTCGTGCCAAGATTTTGTGAATTCAAAGATATGGAGCGATTTTATTAATAAAAAAAACATTTTTATTAATTATATGAGGGGCTCGTGCTTAGCTGTTGAAGTTTTTTTATTGGTTTTATAAATGTGGAAACCAAATAATAATTCTCCGCCAAAACAACTTTTCTCAAAGACAATTCTTTCTCAGACTAAGCTTCTCCGTAGAATTATTCCCAGTAGAAATCTTCCCCGTAAAAAGAACGCTTTCCCGTAGAATTCATCAAGGTAAAAATTTTCTCGGTAGAATTCTTCCCCGTAGAGTTTTTCCAAGTAGAATTTTTAGTGTGGCGGGTTTTAGTGTGGCGGGTTTTAGTGTGGCGGGTTTTAGTGTGGTGAATTATAGTGTGGTGGGTTTTAGTGATGAAATTTTGGGTGAATTTCAGTGTAGTAAGTTTTAGTGTGGTTAATTTTAGTGTGTTGAGTTTTAGTGTGGAGAATTTTAGTGTGGTGAGTTTTAGTGTAGTGCATTTTAGTGTGGTGAGTTTTAGCGTAGTGAATTTTAGTGTGTTGAATTTTATTGTGGAGTTTTTGTGTGGTGAGTTTTTGTGCGATGAGTTTTAGTGTGGTGAGTTTTAGTGCGATGAGTTTTAGTGTGGTGAGACTTAGTGTGGTGAAATTTTAGTGTGGTGAGTTTTAGTGTGGTGAATTATAGTGTGGTGAGTTTTAGTGTGGTGAATTTTAGTGTGGTGAGTTTTAGTGTAGTGCATTTTAATGTGGTGAGTTTTAGCGTAGTGAATTTTAGTGTGTTGAATTTTATTGTGGAGTTTGTGTGTGGTGAGTTTTAGTGCGATGAGTTTTAGTGTGGTGAGTTTTAGTGCGATGAATTTTAGTGTGGTGAGTTTTGGTGTGGTGAGTTTTAGTGTGGTGAGTTTTAGTGCGGTGAGTTTAGTGTAATGAATTTTAATGTGATGAATTTTAATGTGATGAATTTTAATGTGATGAATTTTATTGTGGTGAGTTTAAGTGTTGTGAATTTTATTGTGGTGAGTTTTAGTGTGGTGAATTATAGTGTGATGGGTTTTAGTGTGGTGAATTTTAGTGTGGTGAGACTTAGTGTGGTGAAATTTTAGTGTGGTGAGTTTTAGTGTGGTGAATTATAGTGTGGTGAGTTTTAGTGTAGTAAATTTTAGTGTGGTGAGTTTTATTATGGTGAAGTATAGTGAAGTGGGTTTTAGTGTTGTGAATTTTAGTGTGGCGAGTTCTAGTGTGGTGAATTTTAGTGTGTGAATCTAATTGTGGTGAGTTTAGTGTGATGAATTTTAATGTGATGAATTTTATTGTGGTGAGTTTAAGTGTTGTGAATTTTATTGTGGTGAGTTTAAGTGTTGTGAATTTTATTGTGGTGAGTTTTAGTGTGGTGAATTATAGTGTGGGTTTTAGTTTTGTGAATTTTTGTGTGGCGAGTTTGATTGTGGCGAGTTTTAGTGTGGCGAGTTCTAGTGTGGTGAATTTCAGTGTGGTGAATTTTATTGTGGTGAGTTTAGTGTGATGAATTTTAATGTGATGAATTTTATTGTGGTGAGTTTAAGTGTTGTGAATTTTATTGTGGTGAGTTTTAGTGTAGTGAATTATAGTGTGGTGGGTTTTAGTGTGGTGAATTTTAGTGTGGTGAGTTTCAGGGTTGTTGAATTTTAGTGTGGTGAGTTTTTGTGTGGTGAGTTTTAGTGTTGCGAAATTTTAGTGTGGTGAGTTTTAGTGTCGTGAATTATAGTGTGGTGGGTTTTAGTGTGGTGAATTTTAGTGTAGTGAGTTTTTGTCTGGTGAGTTTTAGTGTCGTGAAATTTTAGTATGGTGAGTTTTAGTGTGGTGAATTATAGTGTGGTGAGTTTTAGTGTGGTGAATTTTAGTGTGGTGAGTGTTAGTGTAGTGCATTTTAGTGTGGTGAGTTTTAGTGTAGTGAATTTTAGTGTGTTGAATTTTTTTGTGGAGTTTTTGTATGGTGAGTTTTAGTGCGATGAGTTTTAGTGTGGTGAGTTTTAGTGCGATGAGTTTTAGTGTGGTGAGTTTTGGTGTGGTGAGTTTTAGTGTGGTGAGTTTAAGTGTGGTGAGTTTTAGTGTGATGAGTTTTAGTGTGGTGAGTTTTAGTCTGGTGAATTTTAGTGGGTGATTTTTATTGTGGTGAATTATAGTGTGTTGGGTTTAAGCGTGGTGAATTTTAGGGTGAATTTTAGTGTGGTGAGTTTGAGTGTGGCGAGTTTTAGTGTGGTGAATTTTAGTGTGGTGAATTTTTGTGTGGTGAGTTTTTGTGTGGTGAGTTTTAGTGTGGTGATTTTTAGTGAGGTGAGTTTTAGTGTGATGAGTTTTAATGTGGTGAGTTTTAGTGTGGTGAGTTTTAGTGTGGTGAATTTTAGTGTGGTCAATTTGAGTTTTTTTGTTTCATGTTTGTAGCTGGTGAAAGTGCCAAGTTATATCGTATTGAAAGTTTAGGTTGTATAGGAGGTGCCACGCCTCTTTTTCCAATCCAGCACATATATAGCCTATCATTTCTTCCAGACCATACCGCATCTGTGGTCAAAATTTCAAGAAAATCGGATCAGCCGTTTAGACGGAGAAGCGGAACAAACAAACAAACAAATGGACAAACCAACAAAGAGATTTATTATACTAATGTGATGGGATAGGATACATAAATGTTTACAAAATTTTAGTATTAAACATAACAGGCGAAATTATGAATATTTATTCATAACTTGTGTTTCATATTGCATATTCATTTTCTTAATGCGCAATTGACGCCAGTTGTGAAAAACCACAATCCTATTAATATAATAAATCTGAATTTTTGTTGGTTTGTCTATTTTTCGGTTTGTTGGTTTGTTCCGCATCTCCGTCTAAACGACTTATCCGATTTTTTTGAAATTTTTACCACAGATGCAGTATGGTCTGGAAGGAATGATAGACTATAAGAGGCGTGGCACCTCCCATACAACCTAAACTTGCAAAACGATATAAGTCGGCACTTTTATCAACTACGAACATGAAACAAAAAACTCAAATACAAAAAAACAATTAAAAGCAAAAACACAAAAGCACAAAACAAAAGCAAAAATACAAAAACAAAGGCAATAACATAAAACAAAAATCCAAACTAAAGGAAAAAAAATGAAAGAAAAAAAAAACAAAAAAGAAATCAAAAACAAAAACCATTTTTTTCGACATTGTTTTTGGCGAATATATATATTTTTTTTTGTAAAATGGTGATTTCGACCATTGCGTTTTTATTGTGTCGTCCAAAAAAATATTTTAACTATATTTTTTTTTTTAAATTTTTCGAACATTGTTGTTATTGTCGAATAGACGTCAAAACGGCTGAACCGAATTGAATAACATTTTGGCACAATATGTATGTTGGGCCTGGGCAGAGTATATGCTATATTTCGGTAAGATTAGTGGACTAGGCGTGGCACCTCCCATATAACCCAAAAATTAAAAACAGTAATTGGGATAGCAAATTTAATTACATTTTGGTCAGCGATATTTTTAACCATTCTAAACGGTTTCGCCGACTGTGGGAGTGATTGGACCATTGGATATTTCACACCAGGTTAACAACCACCCAAAATTCTTTTAACTCACCACACCAAAACTCATCACGCTAAAACTCACCATACAATAACTCACCACACTAAAACTAACCACACTAAAACTCACCACAATAAAATTCACCACACTAAAACTCACGACAATAAAGAAAAAGTTATTATAGAGGAGAATTATTATATGGTTACTACATTTATAAAACCAATAAAAAAAACTTCAACAGCTAAGCACGGGCCTCATATAAATAATAAAAATATTTTTTATATTAAGAAAAAAATATTGAAATATAAAAAAAACAAAATTTTGCATACAAAATTTTCAACATTCTACAACATTTTTATACATAACTTCTGAACCCGTGATTTTACCACTCTAGTTCAAATCTTAAATAATAGATAAAAAGTCAACCTTGAATATATATTAATTTAAAAATTATATAAAGGTTGCTTTTGAGATATGTCCTTAAAATATATATATATATATATATATATATATATATATATATATATATATATATATATATATATATATATATATAAGGACTGCGTCGAATAAAATTGTCCGTTACATATCTTCCCATAATGTTTCAAATTAAATGCAAGATTCAAATTAAAAAAAATTTTATCATAGTAGCTCTGAATTAAATGGCAGAAAATAATTTGTGTCAGTTATAGTCAATACAAAATTTATTTAACGCGAAAATGGCAAACGAAGTGAAAGTGCGAGAAAATATAACTAAAATTTTTCAAAACAACCTAGTTGGTCTTTTAAAAAAATTGCAAAGGAGTTAGGAGGTAACTCTAAGACCATTTCTCGCGTTATCAACCGCTTTAAGGAAGACCTGAGTATTGATCGGAAGAAAGGTTCTGGTAAAAAAAAGGCCCACATGATAGTGAAAAGTCGAAGGTTGTAAATATTTTAAAGAAAGATCCAAGCATATCCGGAAGGAAATTGGCGAGAAAGGCGGATTGCTCAGAATCTTTCGTGCGCAGGACTAAGAAAGAAGCTGGGCTGAAGACGTACAAGGTCCAAAAAATTCCGGATAGAAATGCCGTCAAGAATGAAACCGCAAAACAACGAGCTAAAAAGCTGAACCAAGACTTTTTAAAAAATTCGATTGCTGCATAATGGACGACGAAACTTATGTTTTAGCGGACTTTTCTCAGCTACCTGGGCAGGAATTTTATACAGCCGATTCTCGAGGAAATGTCGCTGAAAAATTCAAATCAAAAAATATGACAAAATTCCCAAAAAAAATCCTTGTTTGGCAGGCAATTTGCAGTTGTGGAAAAAGGAGCAGCTCATTCGTGACATCGGGTACAATTAATAGCGAAATATATGTGAAGGAATGCTTGCAAAAGAGATTGCTTCCATTTATACGCCAACATGAAGTGTCCACATTTTTTTGGCCTGACCTCGCTTCATGTCACTACAGCAAAACGGCCTTAGAGTGGATCCAACAAAATGCAGTGATTTTGGTGCCTAGAGAAGCCAATCCACCAAACTGTCCAGAACTCAGGCCGATTGAGAGATACTGGGCTTTAGTAAAAAGGGAGATGAAGACAACAAAAAAAGTGGCCAAAGACCTTCAAGACTATAAAAGAAAGAGGTCTTCAGCAGCTGTGAGGGTGTCGGACACTACCATTACAACATTAATGGAAGGGGTTCCGGAAAAATTAAAACTTTTTATTAAAAAATATTAATTTCTGGTTTTTTATATTTTTTTTAAAATCTAAAAATAATTTGCAAAATAAAATATTTTATTTTATAAAAATTCGATTACCAGATTTCTAGATTTTTTCATTTTTGTAGCGGACAATTTTATTCGACGCAGTCCTTATATATATATATATATATATATATATATATATATATATATATATATATATATATATATAAATATATATATATATATATATATATATATATATATATATATATATATATATATATAAATATATATATATATATATATATCCAGCCAAGAATAAGTTATCATAATGATTTGGTATTTATTCATTATATATGATTACAAAAAATTCAATTATTATGATTAATTATATAAAATCATGCGCATGTTTACTCAACTTCAAAAGTCATGAGTAATTGGAATAGATTAACACATTTTATGTTTTATTATTCATAATCATAATACATAATTAAAATTTCATAGATATAAAAAATATAATAGGTCAATGGGAAAGGAACATAAAAGAAATCAGTGGAAAAATACATCACTTCAACTTATTTGTTTGTATAAATTAATATTTATTTTCAAATGACACATTTTTCACTTTATTTATTACTAGCTGGAACCGCGCACGACACGTGCCAAGATTTTGTGATTTCAAAGATATATTAATAAAATTTTGTTTTTTTTATATTTCAATATTTTTTTTGTTATTTTATAACATACATGCTCATTAAAAATTGATTCTGCCCTACCATCATTTTTGTGTTGTTAAAGTTGTAGTCTAAATTCATTTAAGGCGCTGATTCCGAAAATGGAAAAAGATTTGTCAAATGTACGCTAGTTTTAGAAATGGGCAATATCTCAAATACGGGATTGAATTTGACAAAACTGATGCCATTTTCAGAATCAGTAACAAAAATACATCTATTACTTGTTGCAAGTTTAACTAGACCAAAATAAGTGTAGGG
The DNA here is from genome assembly GCA_951804985.1 of Dryomyza anilis. NCBI lineage: Eukaryota > Metazoa > Arthropoda > Insecta > Diptera > Dryomyzidae > Dryomyza > Dryomyza anilis. Next base: position 53,822,409 of record OX638135.1, read on the forward strand.
CAGAATTTTTTACTGAGCATGTATTTTTCATACAAAATTTTCAACATTCTACAACATTTTTATACACAACTTCTGAATCCGTGATTTTACCACTCTAGTTCAAATCTTAAATAATAGATAAAAAGTCAACCTTCAGCATATAATCATTAAAAATTTTAAAAAGATTGTTTTTTGAGATATGTTCATTTTAAATATACTTTGTTTAAAACTGACTACTATTAAATGTATAATAATATATATAACATGGTATGGATATTGTATGGTATCTTTTTGGCAATTTTAATATCTTTAAAATGAGACCTTTGAGTTTTATTTTGGTTCACTATAGCTTAAGTTACGTTCAGTTGATTTGCACCACCTTTATGATTTTTATACAGTTTTTTCAAATTTTAAACCACAAAATTTTTTCTGAAACCACACCATTTGGGAAGCTGAAAATTCTCCAATATCTTGATTTTATTTTGTTTCACTATACATCCAAATTTAATAAAATTCTGAGATGGTGCTGCCAATCACTTGGTTGATTTTATATGACCCATATATAAATTCAATTTCAAAGATTTTTAAAAATAAAAATGTATGGCCATTAAGGACCGTTAACACATGTAAACAATTCCATCATCTGCTTTTTTCAGCTATTATATTTACTTATTAAACTAACATTTTCGTAAACTTTCAAAAGATTACGAAAATAAAAACAAAGCCGACAGTTTTTAAAAGTTTTCTGTAATGTTATTATGAAATTGCTATGCCCTTTACAAGAGCCTATCAACTTTTTTTAACATTTCAGAGCCTAATAAAGTAAACTTCAGCCAAATCATTTCCTAGCTATATGGAAACTGGTCTCTAACTTTATGGGACTGTTTATAATGGTCATGTTTTCAACATTGCACATTGGGAAAAAAATCAATTTTAATGGCCAAAATTATAAATAGTATAAAAATTCCTAATATATTTTTTTATTTTTTGTAGTAATGTATTTATTTACGTATGTGTTTCTTATATTGAAATGGGAAATAAAAAAAAATAAAATAAAAATGACGAACTTAAAAACTTATACGAAGTCGAACAATATTGCTGACAGAAAATGTTATAGGGTGGTCGGCTTTAAGATGGAAATACTTTATGGACTGATTCCTTGGATTTTAGAAAGAAGATTGTAAAATATTTATATATATTTTTTTTAATTTGATGGGGAAAATCCCTATGTTCCCCATATAAAACGTAAATTTTTAAAAAATTTGACTGTTTTTCAAAAACACAATTTTTACAAGAGTTACGCTAAAAAAAAGTGCAAAATGGGAAAATTTGCGTTTATTGACCATTAATATATCATTGTTTCCCAGTATTTGAAAATAATCTATCGCGTGTTAATCCATGTTAATCGTATTCTAAAGTGTACAATATTTTATTTAAATCGAAATATCTAAGTTCAACATGGCCGTATCCTTCCGAGCCAAATTTAATACGAATTATTAATGAATGTATCTGTTTTTTTCTTCAATATCAATGGTAAAGAATATGTTACAATTTTGTCATTATAAATATACATGAAATATTTGTTATATTTGGGGTGGGGCACAAACATTTAATTTTTCATGTTTCTTTGGTTAAATAGGAATTATAAGAAAAGTACAATTAGACGGTAATTTTATGTCGATATCATATTATTCCATATTCCAAGTTTATGGCCAAAAACCAAGTGGCCATAAACTTGAAATTTTTTCCCAATATGAATTGTCGTGTATAAAGTAATCCCAATAATTTTCACTTTTCTTTTAGCACTTTAAAACAACCTATTCAAAAGTTTCAAAATAGCTCATTATATATAAGGTCGAGGTCACATATGCAGCGTCCAATAATTTAACTTCAAATACGTAACCACGAAAGTTGCTTAAAATGTCAGGTCTCATATGGTCGAGTCGGTACCTGCGGTTAAGATGCATTTTTCCAAAGTCCTTGTTGCTCTTTTCTTCTTTCAGTGCAACCAATTTTTAATTTTATAAAACCTAGTTTATTATTAATATTGTCGAATTATTTAAATAAAAATACCACTTAATTTGATTTAGATATTTTTCTTTTTAGTTAGTTTATTTATTAAATATGTCTTTACTAAATTTTGATTTTGTAGATATTTATTTTTTTAACTAAAAACTTATTTCTCCTCGCTTTCGCTTCCATTGCAACGTTGCTACTACTTCACATTAGTTGCGCATACACTCTACCAGACAATACTTCGAAAAACACATTAGAATCTCAGAGTATGCGCGTTCTTCCCTTATTAGTCTCTTTTCCTGTAGTAAATTTCGCACTCCTTCTCTCTTTGGCAAAAGTCTCAGCGAATAAATGTACGTGCATTACTTTGTACATTCGGCGATGAGAAAAACTCGTCTGTATGCTAATTTCCGTGTCGCTTATTTTTCAACCGAAAATTGTCATGTAGAATGTAGTTAAAGCTGACAAAAATTTCGAGATAAAAGGGACGTTTGATAACTTATTCTCCACTGGGTTGCTAATAGGGATGTCGATATTATTTAAAATCACTATCGAAATAATTCCGGGATTTAAAAATTAAATCCTGGGATTTTTGGGACTACAAATATTGTACACTTTTAATAGTCCCAACCAGACAAACGATGCCCAAACCAAAATTTATGCTAACTTTAAAAATTAACGATGTCTGAATGTTGTCGTAAAAGTGATCAAAAAGGTATCTGAAAGACTTACGAATGCCCGTCTCTTTGTTGACTTTTAGCTCTCGAAAATATAACTAAAATGTTATGTATAAGTCAAATATTAAAAGGCATCATCAGAAAGTTGTCTTCTAGACAGCCGATAAGATAGCTTAAATACAGCTTTTAGTTAACCCTTTTAACGCATGTAAAATATGACAACAAATTATTATCAATGTATTAGGTTGTCATTCGATTATTTACTTTTCCAAAAATTGATGGAAATAATCAAATAATAAACTAATACATATCAAATATATATAAAAATGGACAATAATAATAAAAAACCAAAAGCTATGTTTTAAATTGAAATGCATTTTTATTTGAAATTATTTTAGCAGCACTGTTTGTCACTACCACAGTCACGTTCTCAGACACCTTCTCACACGGTAGAATGACGCCTGCAGTAAGTAACTGCCCACGAAAATTTTCAATTTCATAGACCCGATTTTGTAGCGATACATAAATGTAATTTACTCGTCGCGGTTAATAATATGGGAATATTAATTAATTAATGAAAAATATTTCAAATTGTAAATTCAGAAATAGTTATAAAATAGTTGTATAATACTAATGTTATAATAATAAAAACAAAATATATATGTATATATGTATATATATATATATATATATATATATATATATATATATATATATATATATATATATATATTATTATAACATAAGTATTATACAACTATTATATAACTATTTCTGAATTTATAATTATTACTTATATATATATATATATATATATATATATATATATATATATATATATATATATATATATATATATATATATATATATATATATATATGTATATGTACATATATATGTATATGAATAATATTTCAAATTATAATTTCAGAAATAGTTATATAATAGTTGTATGATACTAATGTTATAAAAAAAAAAAAAAAAAATGTATGTATATATATTGTTATATATATATATATATATATATATATATATATTGTTATATATATATATATATATATATATATATATATATATATATATATATATATATATATATATATACATATATATATATATATATATATATATATATATATATATATATATATATATATTTTATTTATTTATTTTTACATATATTCATTTTTGAATTTTTATTTTTTTTTGTATTTAGGATGCAGTAATAAAAAAACTTTACAATCTTTTTTATAGGTTGTACATTTTAAAATACAGTCCCTTAACCTAATTCGTGTTCGGTTTTTTTTTTTTAAAACATAATGCAACAAAATTATTATTAATGCATAGATTTTTTTTCCTTTTACGAAACTTTTTTAAAAGATGAAATCTGATAAAGATTATTCTTTATACACTGGATAATCTTTACCAGATTATGTAATTTATTTTGTTTTTCGACTAAAAATGGTGCAAATAACAAATTTCTAAATATAGAAAACAACCAAAAATTTAGTTATTTTTATCGTCATTTTAGACAATAGCTGAGTTCCCGTGGTACTTGAATCAGATCAGTTTCACGGGAACGCCATCGTTTCTATTAAATAAATTTGTCAACACTGGTTTCGTCTTCCTTTCTTTTTCAACACAGATTCTTCTTATTAAGTATTATTCACAATAGCATAACAGCACCACCAACAATTTTACTTTTGATACGTACAGTACCAGATCAGTAATTGATCCAAAAACGAACTTGGTTCTAATTGTTTGTTATTGTTGAATGAAAATGATCTACGGATCAGGTTCAAAAACCACGGGAACGCAGCTAATATCTACATCGAAAAAATAAATGTAGTAAATTATACTACATTTATGTCTTTGTTTTTTAGGTAGCATGACGCTTGGCCTAGGGACGGTTCGCTTTGGGACGTTTCTCCTGGGGATGTTTCGCCATTTCATTGTGAATTTAATTGTGAATATTGAAGAGAATGAAGAAACCACAAAGAGTCAGAGGTGCCATACTAAATTTAATTTCTGAAAATGTATTTATAAATTTATTTTTAGGTAATTTGTAAAGAATTACAATTATTAAAATCTGTATAAATAAATATAAAAATAAATGATTTTCAATATATCTCGAAAGAATTATATTAAATCTGCCAATTTACGATTGATTGTAAAGGGTATATTTTTCTGATGATAATTAAGGAAATGCGAGTTTTTCTAAAATTTGAAGACAAAATTTGAATATTGGGTTTTCATTCGATCGTTATTTGATAATCGGAATTCTGTTTGTTTGCTATCATAAAATTTAGTTTGTTCTTATTAGCAATTTATTTAGCCATCATACCTTGAATAGTAAACACTGCATTTTTTTCAAAATTAAGACAAGCTCGCACACACCGAAGTAATTAAAAAATTAAAAGAGGTTTCTTAATTGATATAAAAAAAATCGATAAAACAAGTTTTATTTATGTATATTTAAGAAACTCATTTTTTGCTGAGATTCGAATTTAACATTTATAAATGTTTATCTCAATTAATGTACCTTTCTGTGTACTTTGTTTCTAGTGATACATAAATAAATCCCATTACTTTTGGAGGTTTAACTTCAATATAAAAAGAGATTTAGTACAGAGTTTTTGCACATATATGTCCTCATTCATATATATATAAATGCATTCTCACATGAATACATTAAAATTGGTTCCATGGTTTGAATAGAAAATCATTTACTATTATTTATAATTTACTCCTTTTTTATAAATTTCATTTACTATATTTCTAATTTTAAATAATATTGTGTATGTATATATATTTTGGGTAAAACTTAAATAAAGTAGTTTCAACCCTGATAAAATAAATTCAAAATAAAATTCACAATGGAATGGCGAAACGTCCCCAGGCGAAACATCCCAAGGCCAAACGTCATGCTACCGGTTTATAAAATGTTTTTTTCTACATTTTGATCGTTTTTAAATACACATGTATTCATTTAAAATAATTTACCAACTCATTGTATTAAAAATTAGATAGTACAGAAACTTCGTTTTCTGCACTTTTTAATTATATGAAGTTCATGCGAATACACGACGGACGACTGCAACAGTGAGTAGAAACGGACCCCATTTCGTTTTCTATACATTCACATAGTCGACGGACGACTGCAGAGATAGCAGGTATAAACAGCATCGAACGAATGACTTGGCGGCAGAAAACTAGTGTTGAGAACTCATTGGGTTTCTCGCTGAATCAGGTTAGTTTTGAAAATAAAAAAGTGAAAATAAAAGTTGGTAACTCTATGACTGTTGAAAACCGCACTGTACAATTTAATTTATCTTTAATTTGAAACATTATTTTTTCTTGTCAAACTTTTTTGTTCAGACACATTTTTTCACAATAAGAGTTCGAAAATTTTGTAACATCGCGCAACACGTCAAATCTTTTAATTTCTGTTTAATTTTACTTTTTTAATAAAATCAGTGCTTTACAACCACAATCTTCGTTTTTATTCGCAACATTTTTTGGTCCTTCGAGCCGGATGTGTGGATGTGTGGATTGTTGCAAAATTTTCGCAAGTCACAAACGTTAGCGGAGCGCTAGGTAAACGTTACAAGGCGATACAAGGCATCGCAACATCAGTTGCAAACATTGCAATAGGTGTCAACATTTCGACGACACACGGCTTCCATCTCATTGGAGTACTCGCTAACGACGTCAACGCAGCATAATTTCAACATAGCGGAGCAACGTTGCAAATTGTTGCAGATAGTTCAACTACAAAGGGTTTAAGTTTTTAGCAACATGGAAATACTTAAATCGCAAAGAAGAATCATCAAGGGTTCTTTTACACGTATTTACAACTACATTTCTGATGAGAACGCAGCCTTCAACGATGTGAAGGTGCGTGTCGACAAGGCGGAAGAGTTGTACCAAAAATACGAGCAGATTCAACAGGAAATAGATATTGCAACAATAGATGAACAATGGACGCTGAGGAAGTTTATCGAAACGAGATGGAAGAGAAATATTTATGCTGGACGATTGGATGAAAATTGGCCTGTGCACAGCAATCAAGCAACAAACAACGACATGACGGCTACAGTGCAAACACTCATCGAACACCAAGTTCAATGAGTGAGCTCATTGAACAGTTTTCAAATCAATCTCGTGCTTCATCATCGCCGGTAAACCAGGACTCAGCAAATATAGCATCAAATAGTCACCGACAATAACACGAGTTACGGCTTCCGCGAATAGAACTGCCAGAATTTGAAGGAACGTGCATTAACTGGATAAGATTTCACAATCTTTTCGAAGCCATGATACACACTCGATCCAACATTTCGAATGTCGAGAAACTCGAATATCTTCAAACAAAGATAAAGGGTGAACCCCTCACGCTCATCAAATATTTGAAACCAACTAATAATAATTATGAAATTGCCTGGCAGCATGGAGCGTCGATTCGCTAACAATTCACAATTACAACAAGATTACAAAACTTATCGCAGCAAAGACGAGGGTAGCACCTGTTAAACAAATAACTCTACCACGACTCGAATTATGCGCAGCACACTTGATGACAAAACTGGTGGGTAAAGTTGAGCATGCATTGAATATCAAAAATGCAAAAATAACTGGCTGGACTGATTCAACTGTGGTACTAGCTTGGATTTCAGATCATCCTCGTCGGTGGAAATCGTTTATTGCCAATCGAACTTCAGAAATTATCAGTACCTGCGCAACAATGGCGACACACCCACTCGCAACATAATCCAGCAGACTTGGCTACAATTGGCCTGCGGAACTCATCGACAAACAACTATGGTGGCATGGGCTAGACGCAATGAAACTACCATATACTACTCATCATTATCCGCTACCAACTGAAGGAGTCGACATGGAGGAACGCAAGGAAACTCTGCTGCACCGATATTCAGACTACACAAAATTATTTCGAGTTGCAGCACACATGTTACGATTTGAGATAAACTGCGATGTAAAGAAATCAAATGTTGATTTGAGATCTGGGTTTCTCACAACAATGGAACTGCAATCAGCCCAATACGCTCTTGTTAGAGCGGCACAGACGACATCATTCTCAACAGAAATCCGCTGTTTATCCGCTAGCAAACAATTATCATCCACACATAGGTGCAGCAGCACTGTCACCATTTCTAGATACTAAAGGTGTATTAAGAGTTAGTGGTAGTATCATTAATGCAAGTATCAACTACGATCAAAAACATCCTTTTATTCTGCACAAGAATAATAATTTGACGATACTTATCGTGATAGATTATCACACAAGATATCTGCATGGTGGAAACCGTCAAATGCTTTATTTAATTGGATTAAAATATTGGATTCCATCAGCAACGCACGTAATCAAGCGCTGCGTTTACAAATGTACAACATGTATGAAATTTCGCGGCATACCGTACGAACAACAAATGGGAAACATATCCCAACCTCGTTTGGAACCGGGTTTCGCATTTGTGAATACAGGACTAGACTTCACTGGACCAATACAAGTACGATCATGGAAGGGTCGAGGATCCAGGCTTTACAAATCATGGATTTCGCTCTTCGTATGTATGGTGACAAAAGCAGTACATCTCAAGTTGGTGACAGAATTGTCCTCATCAGCCTTCATCGCAGCTTTCGGTCGATTTGTCGCAAGGCGTGTATTCAGATAATGGCACTAATTTTGTCGGTGCCAATCAACAACTCCAAGAACTGTACGGTACGTCGACGGCACAACAAAACATTACAAAGAATTGATAGAGCAAAACATACAGTGGCATTTTTCACCTCCATTTGGACCCCATTTTGGTGGGATTTGGGAAGCAGCCGAAAAGTTCACCAAACAATGCGTCTGTCACATTCGAGGAACTTTCCACAACATTGTGTCAAATCGAATGTTGTCTCAATTCACGCCCATTGTGCAATAAATTCGTTGGCGATACCGATCCATTGACACCAGAGCATTTTCTCATTTTGCGGCCGATGGCTGCCATCAATAAAATGGTATCAATAAAAATGGTAATCATTTGAATCGATGGCAATATCTCCTGCGACTCGTTCAGCAATTTTGGCGAAGGTGGTCATCAGAATACATCGTACAGTTGCAGCAACGACCCAAGTGGTCACAGAAACTCAAAAACCTTCGAGTGAACTATGTGGTAATACTTAAGGACGATAATATGCCGCAATCTCACTGGTCAATAGGAAAGGTTAAGGAGCTCTTAGCCGAGCAAATTTCTCGGTGGCGGCGGCTTGAGGAAAAATAAGCGGCGGCGGCTGTCAGCCGACTCGGAGCCAAAAATTTGTTTAACTATCGACTGAGTCGGTTAACACTCGGCTCAGCCGAATTATTTGTCATAACATTATTCGTCTTAAGTTAAGAAGAAGAATTATAAAAATTTAAAGACATTTTTTGCGCTAAAAATAACAAATGTTCAGAAGTTATGAACTATAATATTTTATTAAAAGAATTATGTGTATTAACGCTTTTTATTTATCATACAGATATAACCGGGACAAAAAGGGTCCTCTCACGAGTTCTGGTGGTGCGTTCCTTCATCAATAAGCACACAATAGCGCTTAATCTAAGACTTTAATTTCTTGAGAATTTTTTTATATACCGGATTTTTGTAATTCAAAAATTGTAAATCATTTCGATTTGGCCAAAGAGCACATTGTGACTGGCCACGATGATTACCGTGATGATAAATTCCATGGCAGCGTTCATACAACGCCAAACCTGCTGCGGTTGCTGCGGCTTCATGCCGATATGTGGGCGATTGACCTGAAGAACAAAAAAAAAAGGTGAAACGACAAATAAAAATATATGAGATATAGTTTATTGTATATATGTATAATTATTGGTTCTTTTTACCTATTTACAGATTTGTGAATTGATATCGATTTTAAAAATGCAGCGTACATACAACGCCAGTCCTGCTGCGGTGCTGCGGCTTCATGTCTGTATGTGGACGATTGCCCTGAAGAACAAAAAAAAAGCTGTAACGACAAATAAAAATGTATGAGATATAGTTTATTGTATATATGTGTAATTATTTATTCTTTTTACCTATTTACAGATTTGTGAATTGACATCGATTTTAAAAAGGCAGCGTACATACAACGCCAGGCTTCATGCCGGTATGTGGGCGATTGCCCTGAAGAACAAAAAAAAAGCTGAAACGACAAATAAAAATGCATTTAATATATTTTATATATATGTATAAATATTTATTTATTTATTTAGTTTTACCTATTTTCAGACATATACATTTGGCTTACCTTACAATTCATTTTTTTTTCGTATTTTTTCACCACATCGTAATTGTTGTGAATGAAAAGTACCTTTTTCACTGTTAAAGGGTGAAATGAAGAGCGCTTTGCTGTCAATAGAGATCCAGGGCTTGAAAGGCCTCTTCCGAAGATGCGCTGGATGCTGGTTTGTCCAGCAGCAACCGAGCGAGTTTTGCCACTCTGTGAAATTCCTATGTAAATGTTTTAAAATTTATGACTACATAATTAATTTTATAGTATGTACTGTTTCGTTGGCCTTCCACCAAGCCTGTATTGTCAAAGTATCTCGCAACTTCTCTTTTCAGACCGTCATGCTCTGTTGTACTTGTTGACGCCACAAATTCTAAAATTTCCTTTCGGGTTGATGATATCGGTTCATCAATTTTTGGTCTTTTCGCCTCTAAAGTGCTCGGTTCGTCATGTGTGCCGTCCAATTTATTCACTTCCAAATAAATAAGTTGGTGTTTGTCGATTGGATCGAAAGCGTCGCTGATCAAATCGGCCTCCAATCCAATAGTGTTGTCGGCTGGTATTGTTTTAATATACTTTTCTAGACGGGGCCAGGTTTTGAAGGACGGGTCCATTAACGACGCAAGAACATGCAATTTCTTTATTATGAATCTTTTGGGAAACTGCATCGCCGTGTAATGGTAAATTTTATTTATCTCATCAAAAGTGGCCGTGGGGCAATTTAACTCAACGGATTCCAAAATTTTTTCAAGGAACACTACGTTTAAATTAATGGTAGGAAAATTGAATCCCTGTAGATACTTCGTAGCACCTTCCAAAACTTTTAAAATTTTTTAAAATTTTTCTATAAGAGATTTCTCCATTGTATTCAGGGTATGTTCGTATTTCTCCATGTCGATTAATAAAATATTGACAGCTCTCATTTTTTTTAAGAAACTACTGTACATATTACACAAGGTATTCCACCTTGTGTCGTTGCTGTTTTTAATCGATCCCATCTTTGAAAGTGTTAGAGTTTCCATGTCTTGGACGGAGCGATGATATTGCTGGTCGGCAGCAATTTCGTTATCTACTTCAATCGCCTCCGAAAGTGCGCGAAAGATTTCTTCATCTTCAAGGTTTTTTTTGGACGTTTTGTAAATGTTCGCTACTGTAGGATAATATTTTATATATTTTTTTTAGTTTTTGTGTTACGTCCAGAAACACCTTAAAATCCTTGTTTCTAATCATGTGTAATAAACCTGTGAATGCTATATTCACAGCACCCCACTCTTCGAAAATTTGCATCCTTCATTGCCGCAACTATGTTGCTTCCACCATCACTCACAATAGTTATTTCTTTATTTTGTAAGCCAAAATGTCCGAGTGTGGCTTTAATATTGGCGGCAATAGTAAGCCTGTTATACATTGGGTGCTGCGAGTACATGGAGGACAACGATATATGCGATATATGACCGTTACGGTTGGTTCGCAGGGATATATCAATTATAGGATGAAATTTGATGAGGTGGCTTTGCGAATGATAAATACGTTTATAGTTTTTCGTTTTTCTTACAGAAAAACTCGGGAAAAAATGTACTTGCTGGTTGCTGTGGTTGATTATCTTCCTACTTTTGTGAATTAGCGAATACATTTTTCTTTTCTTTATGGTTCTTCACTATTCGTTCAGTTTTGGATGTTGCTGTACATATGTTGAGCTCATCATGTTGTACTCATGTTGTACAACAACATGTTCATTGCATTGTCCCAACGCTTCACGTTGGCAACAATGATAATAATTTGGCAAGGCGCTAAGCTTTGCATAGAACACACCTCTTTCAGGTTAACAGAAGCGGGCAATAATTTGGCAAAGCGCTAAAGCTTTACTTAGACCACACCTCTTTCAAGAGGCTTGCAATACAATTTTCCATTGCATAATTTTGGGTCTATGTTAAAATAAGTGAAGCAGCGATTGCCAACAATATATTCAAATTGGTGTCAGCCAAAAACTGCAAGTCGGACTTTCTTCAAAAGTCACGTACACCAAAATTGAGTGAAAGTGAAAACTCACTAGAACATAGTGAAAATAGAATTTAAGAAAAGCTTGCAACGAAGGTATCGTTAATACCTTTCGTTGCAATTTAAAAGATTGTAGTTTACCCAACCTCAAGTGGAGGTTATAAAATAGTAAAAGTGTCTTTTCAATAGTATATTTAATAAAAATGTCTTTTAAACTCTAAAAATAAAAAAAGTGTGTTTTGATTAATTAAATTGTAGAAAAAATAAATGTAAAATAAATCAACTCTAACTTTACAAATCTAAAATTACAACATTTGGCGCAGCCGGTACGTCGGTACCAACCTCTCAAGGACCGAGAGATAGGAAGAACGAAGGACTCTAAAATAAAATGGTAAGTGTTTGAAATCTTTTTTTTTTTTTTAATAAGATATAAAAATAGAATAGGATAGTTTTCATTTTTTTTATGAGTAGTATTTTAGAAGTTTAAAAAAAAGAAGAGGGACTATTTTATAACAGAATATAGTTAAATATAAATTTATTTTTAAAGTTGAAATGAATATTGTTAATATTCAATAGAATCAATTAACATTCAATGAACAATAAATAAAATAACACTGAGATTCCGAACTACGGACCCTCCAGTGTATAACAAGTGAAAAATAAAGATTAAAAAAAAAACTTTCTTTTATTTTAAAAAAGGAAAATTAACATTTCCAAATAAATAAATCGAAATAACACTGAGATTCCAAACTACGTGTATAAAAAATAAAAACTAAATGATTTGATTAAATTTTTAAGCGTGTGAACATAACACTGATTGCTGTTATGATTATAAAAATAACAAAAATTGTATAATAAAAAAACATTGTATGTTAATTTTTTTTTACAATCTTGAGTAACCGAATATACACATAATTTTTTTTTATTTGGAAAAATAAAATTATTCTTATTTTTCCAATGTTATAGAAAACAGATTTAAAAAAAATACTTCAATATAGTATATATAGTATATAGAATATAGTATATAGAATAGTATTTGGGTAACATTTTTGTTTCATTGAAATTTTCAATTACAACTTGATGAAATTTTTTTTTAATTAAAAGATAAAGATAACGTTTTAAATTGATTGAAAATATTTAATGGCAGATGCTAATGAATCAAATGCGTATATTCAAAAGCAATCTAGCGAATTGGACAGATTTGTTGAAAAATAATGATCGCATTTTGTACCAACAATACTAAATAAAGATATTACAGCATTATTAAAAGATAATATATCTAGAATTCTGCATTTATCTAAATTAGGGGAGGCACATAAAATAGTAGAAGAGTTACTAAATTTCCAGAATTTAAAAATTAAATCTGTTTTAGCAGAAAATTTTGAGTTAGAAAGATTAGTTGACGGGTTGAGAAAACGTTTAAACGATTATTGTTTAAAACGTAGAGCAGAGTTAGAAGAAACAGCTAAAATAGATGAGGAAAACATAAAATTAAGAAATTTATTGAAAGAAAAGAATATTTCTGAGGAATGAATAAATAATTCTGTCAGACGCCAGGCAAGGGAGGAGTACGCGACGTTGGAGGAAGCGAACAACAAAATACAGGAGTTGAACGCGCGTATTAGATATTTGATTAGGAGGTTAAGACAGCGCACGAGACATCCTTATACCACAAGGATACCATAGAAAGTGACGACATCACAACACAAGGCAACATGGGATTAGGCGGAGTCGCGAAATTCGTTAAAAATGCGGTGCCAGAGTTTGCAGGTGCAGACTCATCATCGCTGAGGACGGATCTTCACCGTTTTATTGAAGGATGTGAAGTGGTGAGGGCAGAACTGAAGCCTGAACAAATGATGGAGTTTATTAAAGGCGTTGGAGTTCGTTTACAGGGAGATGCTTTTGACTTAGTAAGTTCAAAGGAGTTTGACACAATAGATGATTTATACAATCTGTTAAGGAATACGTACTTGGAATGTAGGTCAATAGATGCCATTCAATATGACATTAGAAAGGCATCTTAGTATTCGGGGGAAAGTAGATCTTTCTCGAGGCGTTTGGTTAACCTGCAGTCGGCAGCATTAAGCACGACTAAATGTAAATATAATGATACGAAAGACGACGTGTTCATTAATGAATTGAATAATTTAGTTAAAAGCTCATTTAAGTTAGGACTTCGGGATTACACTTTGCGAATGCTCATGTTGAGCAGTAAGCAAACAACACTGGAGAAATTGGTGGAAGAAGTATTGGACCATGCGACGATACAAAGGGAGTCAGCAGAGTTAACGGGCATTGACAAGTTTGGAGTCCATTTCAATGAGCCCTCATCGGCCTTCATGCCGAATAATCGTAATGCATCAGGCAATGAAAAAAAGGAGACGGAAGAGAAAACACAAAATGTAGGTATGAAGCAGCCTACACCTACATGATCTTTTTGCAAGAAGAAGGGACATCTGAGGGATGAATGTCATACACGGAGAAACACTCCGTATTGCAGTGACTGTCGTACTTATGGACATGAACAGTGTGCAGATCGTTCGGGTCGGAATGTTTTTAAAGGACATACTACTCCCCAAGGAAGTCAACCACCCGTACCTCAGGTAAATGGTCAAGGTGGTATCCAGAACCAAGGCGGGGGTGCTCCAGGATTGAGATGCGATTGGTGCCATAGAGGGGGACATGTCGATGGGATTGTCGTGTTAAACGCGATACACAAGTTTTTCAAGGAAATAATGGTAATGAGAATTTTGCAAACAGGCCTGCTAAATATTGCACTTGGTGCAGAAAGGACGGACATGTTATTATGAATTTTTATGCCAAACGAAAATATGATGCATGGAACAATAATAGCAGTCCACAGGGAAACTACCAGGGGCCCAGTCAAGGCCACTAAACTGGGGACCCTTAGCAAATAGTGTAGTAAGGCCAGTAGTTGTAGAAGTTTCAAAGAGGACACTACAACAAAATAAAACAGCGAATATTATTAACGCAGAAAATGAAGAACAAAAAGTAAAAATACATATTAATGAAGATAAAAATCTTCCAACAAAAACATAATAATAATAATAATACACAGCTTGACGCGAATAATGAACAGAATATAGGAATTATGGAAATTAAAAATAAACAAATTATAAAGAAGGCAAATAAAGTAAAGAAAGTAGAACCAATTGAATCGGAAGTTAAAAATATTAAAATCAAGAATAATAAAATCAAAAGTAAATCAAATAAAAAGAAAGTTGTAATTAACTGCCCTGAAAATTTGGGAATTGTAGATCAAACGTCTGGCACTGTGGATACTGTGGATACATTCCGCACAGGATCGAGTATAATTTGCAATGAAGTAATTTCAATATTTCTTTTTATTATTAGCACTATGTGCGTTTTATCTTCAGAAATGTATAATAAATTCACGATCTGTAAAATTAAATTGTCTTCAATAATTTTAAGAGTAATTTTATGTCGAGGAGAATGAAATTAGCTTCACAATTAGGCATGCATCGTAAAATATTTAACCGGCATGGAGAGTGTTTCAAAATATCCGATACGAGTGATGTGTTCATTGAAGTACCTTGCGAGGCAGCAAAAAATGGAAAACTTACTTTATTAGTGGATTCTGGAGCTGAGGCCAGCCTGATTAAAGAAAATAGGATGGCGAATTTTAATAAAAATATTCAGAGGGATCTGAGTGGTGCTTTTGGTGGATGCGTTAGAACCTTAGGCTCCACAAAGATTCACCACACAAACATATAAAACCTGAGTTTAACGCTACACGTTGTGTCACTTGAACAAGGCGTACCAGTAGATGGAATAGTCGGGCGTGACAATCTCTGGAACAGATCTATAATAAATGCGTTAAATAAAAAAATTACATTTTTTAATGAAGTCAAAAATCACCTTGTTAAATTTCCATAAAAATCATTGCAAAACATAGAAAATATTAATTTTAATCAACAAATCAGGATATCGCCCAGAACAGCCATGGTTGTATCACTGCCGTTAAGAACAAGAATTCCTATAAATAAAAAAATAACATTTTTTGATGAAGACAAAAATCATCTTGTTAAATTTCCATTAAAATCATTGCAAGACATAGAAAATATTAATTTTAATCAATAAATCAGGGTACAGCCCAGAACAGCCATGGTTGTATCACTGCCGTTAAGAACAAGAATTCCTATAGTTTTGTTGCACAAACCTGAAATTCAGCCAGGAGTCTATTTGGGAGAGAGTTTAACAAACGTTAGAAAAAATTGAGTATATGCATCAATTTTAAATGCCACCGATAAGGAGGTAACCATTGATAGCAATTTCAAGCCACCAATCAACCACCAATAAATCAGAAATAGTATAAACTTCCTCATATGCATAGAAATGAGATTAATAGACAAGTATCAAAGATGTTAGACGATGGAATTATTACACCAAGCATGTTGCCTTGGAATTCCCCATTATTATTGGTACCTAAAAAGGGCGATTAAGATGGCAATAAGAAATGTAGACTGGTTATAGATTTCCAAAAATTAAATGACGTGACCATCAAAGAGGTATTTCCTATACCACGAATAGATGAGATTTTATACCAGTTAGGTCATAGTCGGTATTTTTCAACACTAGATTTAGCCAGTGGTTACCATCAGGTTCTAGTTGAAGATAGTGACAAAGAAAAAACTGCTTTCAGTACAGGTCTTGGTCATTTCGAATTTAACAGAATGCCATTCGGTTTAACGGGGGCACCTGCCACTTTTCAAAGGACAATGAACCACATACTAACAGGCTTACAGGGTATTGACGGTTTTGTTTATTTAGATGACATAGTGGTTTATGGAAATAATTTAGCAGAACACGAGCATAGGCTATGCAAGGTTTTGCAAAAGCTGAGAGAACATAATTTGAAATTAAATACAGAGAAATATCAGTTTTTGCGACGCGAGGTTATATATTTAGGACATAAGTGTTCTGAGTTAGGTGCCCTACCCCAGTCAAAGTAGAGTGTGTAAAAAATATTCCAGTTCCGAAAAATAGGAAGGAAGTTCAAGCATTTTTAGGCTTAATTAATTATTATAGAAAATTTATAGGAGGTATGGCGAAATTGTCATTACCAATAAACTGTTTGCTTAAAAAGGACGCTAAGTTCATATGGAATGATAATTGTCAGAATTCGTTTTTAAAACTTAAGGAGGCAATTATTTCACCACCTTTACTAGCGTATCCGGATTTTAACGAATCCTTTTTGCTCACGACAGACGCCAGCAACGAAGCAATTAGCGCGGTTCTTTCGCAAGGTGAAGTTGGAAGCGACCGTCCGATCGCGTTTGCCAGTAGGTCTCTTAACGATGCGGAAACACGCTATTCTACTATAGAAAAAGAATGTTTGGCAATTGTATGGGCAACAAAAAATTTTAGGGCATATCTTTTGGGAAGACCATTTAAAATTTATACAGATCATCAACCCCTAAAGGGTGTAGCAAACTTAAAAGATCAGACATCACGTCTTGCGCGTTTCCGACACAAATTATCGGAATAAGACTTCGAAATTCATTATAAACCGGGAAAAAGTAATTTAAACGCGGATGCGCTTAGCCGCATACCGAATAATACTGAAAAAGTAGTTGTAGTACAAACACGTTCGAAAACCATGAAAAGAGACAAGGAAGACGATAAGAAACAGTCAGAATGCGATCCTGACGATTTGTTAACAAAGGAAAATGACAATATAATAATTCTAACTGAACCTCGGGACATAGAGACTGTAATTAAAGATTTTCACGATTCACCGTTAGGTGATCACCAAGGGGGCGTAAAAACATTATAAGAATTCGGCAAGAGTACCGATGGAAGGGTATGCAGAAGCAAATAAAGGATTATGTGAAAAAATGTTTAAAATGTCAGTTAAACAAGAGTTCAAGGCTGACGAAGATGCCAATGGTTCTAACTGATACGCCAGTCAGACCCTTTGACAAAGAGTACATGGACCTGGTGGGTATTCTGCCTGAAACCATTTCAGGGAATAAATACATCTTAACGTTTCAGGACGATTTTTCTAAATTTATGTGCTGCGTGGCTACACCCGATGCGGAAGCCAACACCGTAGCAAAAGCATTCTTCAACGAAATAGTTACACGCCACGATATACCCAAAGTATTGGTAACAGACAATGGATCGAACATCGTTTCCAAACTATTTTCGGATACATGTAAATTGTTAGGAATTAAAAAATTACATATAACACCCTACCATCCGCAGGCTAATGGGTCATTGGAACGAAGTCATCGTCCACTAGCTGAATATTTACGTAGTTTTGATAAAGAGGATGGGTCAAACTGGGACCAATGGTTAAATTCTGCAATGCATGTTCATAATAACATGGTGCATACGTCGACGGGTCAAACACCATTCGTACGTTGTACGGGTTTGACTTCGACATGCCTACGAATTTAAAGCGTAAATGTTCACCTTTATATAACGCAGAAGACTACAATAAGGTACTAAAGTACCAAATACAGCGATCACACGAGATCGTCAGGCAAAAATCAATGTAGGGCCAAGGAGGTGTCGAAAAAACAATACGACAAGAACCTCAACCCTATACTATTCAGACCACACGACATGGTTTTAATGAAAAAACGAACTAGGAAGAACAAGTTCTCTCCAACTTGGAAGGGACCATACGTAGTCGTAGAGGGAAGTGGGCCAGTGACTACGACGATATTGATCAAAAACAAAGATAAGAAAATTCACAATAATTTGTTAAAGGTATATCACAAATAGTGTATGCCATTAAAACTTAAAATATTATAATATTACTCTAAAATAGAACACATGAAAGTAAAAATATAAAACCAATTAGCAATGCGTTGACAATTAAACTCGTAGATTGCAACATTATGTTAGACAAAATAAATCTAACCTTAACATAAAGAGTAATCATTAAATAAAACATTACATACGTCGTCATTTGGAGAAAAAAATAAATATAAATAGTTTAGGAAAACAGTAAGTAAAAAACAAAGGAAAAATTATAGTAATAAAAATAAAGAGATAGGACATATTAAAAATAATAATTTAGTTATAAGAAATACAACTATATATATAACTATTTTAGGAAAAGAACTTATAATTTTAAAGTTAGTTAATCATCAATTGAGAAAAGAAATATATTAAGCACATGCAACCAATTGCATTAATTTAAATTTAAATCAATGTTAGTCATAAAATTGTCGAATTCAATACAGATAATGCAAAACCAACAATTGCATTACTCACCTATATTAATAGCGCAAGCTATCAAACCTTGAAAATGGTCATTCCTCCAAGTGTTTCATGCTGAAGCACATATGCAATTTGTACGAACGTATGTATATCATACACCAAGCAAGCGTTAATAGCTGACATATAAATGCAGATCTTGCAGTTTTTTTGATACCATAGACAATGCAAATAAATTATAATTCAATTTTACCGTCATGTCAGTAGGAAGTTTCATATAATGTGATTTATATAAGTACACAAAAATAATAAAATAAAATATTAAACATTTTAGAAAATAAATCGCAACTCTAATTATAGTAATATACATGCAGAGAAATTATAGGTACTTTTGTATATTAATATAATTCAATTTGAATAAGTTTGAATATAACAAGTAAATTTTAAATGAATTTGAAGAACTTACTTATAATAATTAAAATATCTTAAAGAAGAAGAAAAATATCAGTTATTAAAATTAAAAAAAGAGAGATATATAAATATTTAGTACAGTTAAAATTAAAAAAAGGGACAAAAAAAATATATATTAGTAGAATAAATAAAATGTAAAAAAAACAGATAATAAATAAAAGCAAAGAATTTAAAATTAAAAAAAAGCGATTTATACATTAAATTATTTAGTGTAGTTGAAATAAAAAAAAAGTTTTAATAATTGAATTGAAAAAATAAAAGAGGAAACATATTAGTAAAATAAATAAAATGAATAAAATATATATATAGCTATTAAATATTATTTTTTTTTTAAAAGGAATTTTTAAATTTTAAAGAAAAAAAAAGAGAAAAAATATAATAAGAAGAGATAAAACGAGTTGGGAAAGTTAGGTCACATGGGGCGGATTTTTATAGTCGGTCGGGCCAGACTATGGAATACCCTACACCTTTGGTGGGGATATTAATGTGGGATATTTAATTGCATACCTTAATTTTAAAGTTTTTAATTATGCTGAACCTCCCCACCCTCAGAATATTATTCACATATCAGAAATTTACGTTTTAAATCCCCATAAATTAAAAAATTGATATAAAAGTATAAAAAACTAACAAAAAAATATAAAAATATAATTGGGCGGACCCCGTCCATATTTTAAAATTTTGTAAGGCTAATATTACATAGATTTGATTTTAATAATTAACGGATCAAATTTCCACTATGAAAACCCGGGAAATAATGAAAAAAAAATGTGGGCGGATCACGCCCATTTTTGGACCACATATTTTTAGGTGAATTATAACAATACTTTTTAAATTTTATAACTATATCTTGAATACTTTTCGAGTTATTAGTTCCTAAAGAGTCATATAAAAGTGACTTGTATGGGAGGTGGGCGTGTCCGTTGACCGATTTGGCTCATTTTCAAACTCAGTTCCTACTTTTGGCTTAAATATATTGAGACGAAATTTCAGCGCATTCTGATTAGTATTTCTCAAGTTATTCTGTATTCGGACAGCAAGACAGCAAGACATCAAGACGGACAGACAGACGGACATGGCTAAACGGACTCGGGTAGTGATGCTGATCAAGAATATATATACTTTTCCATACCGGACACGCCTCCTAAGGGGCGTTACAATATATGCACAAAGTTAATATACCCTGTACCTCATAGGTGTAGGGTATAAAAAAAGAAAACAAAAAAAAAATAATAAACATGAAAAAAAATGGGGAATTAAATTAAAAACAAGGGGGGATACAAATTTTAATTAAAGAGAAGAAAAAAAAAAGAAAATAATATTAACTATTCAATTTTTAAACAGAAAAAAATATATATATGAAAAAAAATGTAAAAAAAAGGAGAACTAAAATTAAAAAAAAAAAAGGTATAAAAATGTTTATTAAAGAGGAGAAAAAACAAAGAAGAATATAAGAAGAGAAGAAAAAAAATATATATATATAGAAAAAAAAAAGAAGAAAAAAAAATATAAATAACGGTATTAACTATTAATTGAAAAAAAAAATGGGGGTTTTAAAAAAAAATACTATTAATTAAAAAAAAAAAGAAACAAAAAAAATATATATATATGAAAAAAAAAATTCAGGGTATTAGAATTAAAAAAATAATAATAATAATTTTTATTTAACATTTTATTTTTAAAAAAAGAGATATACAAATTTGTATTCGAAATTAAATAAATTTTAAAAAAACTTAATTTAATCAGATTAAAATAAATATATATAGATATATATATATATATATATATATATACATATATATATATATATATATATATATATATATATATATATATATATATATATATATATATATATATATATATATATATATATATATATATATATATATATATACATATATAATTAATTCAACAATTTTTGAGAAGATTTAAAATAATAAATATATGTATATACAATATATTTAATGTACAATATATTCTATATGCATATATATTTATATAAAAAAAAAAAAATTATATGAAACAATTTTTTTTTTTAATTTTGCGCATTGAAGGGGGATTGTGTCCGCCGCATTGAGTCCCTCCGCATATAAGACGAGGATCTTAGCCATTGGTCTAAATACATAATTACACTTAAATTACACTAAAACTAGCGCTACACTAAATAACTGTCTTTCAAATAAGTTAAACACTTACAAACAACATTAATTTTAATGTTATTGCATACATCAACAACTATACATTACATGACACTAAGTTTAGATAAACTAATACCACACTAAATAGTAATATTTCAAATAATATACCATACTTTAATTCAAGTAATTTAAATGTCTTAAGATCAATCTTTTTCTTGTGACGAATGTACATAAACCATTATATAATTTACGAAAATGATATTAAGTTTATATAAGTTAGTACCACACCACACATTTGGAAGAGTTTAAAAACAAAATTAAATTACTTGTTTGTAAAATATTCATGTAAATTTAAAATATCCGAGTGCACAAAAATTGTTATTTAGAGTGACCAACAGCGCTGGATACTCAGAAGACGCATAGATAATCGTTGTGGTCTTGGGACTTTAATGGGGACATGTGGAAGGAGCTCTGGGTGTTATCAAGAAGAAGAAGAAGTGAAGCAGAGGTCCAGCAGATTCAAATAAGGAAAAGAAAAACGAAGAAATGAAGCAGAGTGGCAGCATATTTGAAGACGTAGACGGATGCACTAGGACCAAACTTGTTGTTATACCAAGCACAAGTAGATTGCAGTGATCGAATTTTAATCATAAAACTACAACTTCCAGAAACAAGATGCAGAAAACAATATTCAACATTGTTCTTGAAAATGTATATAAAAAGTCAAAATATTAAGTCTTCCATCGCACATAGAGAAGAAGCGGTGCAATATCGATTTTCTGATAACAACAATTCAGAAATCTGTAATATTCTAAATAAAACTACATGAGCACCAAGATGTTCCACAAAGAAGTAGTGAAGCAGATGCTCAGCGGTTTTCTGATATCAACAATTCAGGAATCTATAAGCTACAAAAGGGACATGAGCACCAAGATGTTTTCAAAATGTTTGAAAAGATCGCAGAAAAGAACACTCATCTCGAACGACTCGTCAACCAAGTCAACGGGACCAAAGCTCTCTTGAACGACTAAGAGTCCAGCGTATCAACATGACGACGTCTACTGGAGATAACTCCATTTGCAAATTCCACAAGAACCATCGAAGCCCAACAGATC
Organism: Dryomyza anilis; assembly: GCA_951804985.1. NCBI lineage: Eukaryota > Metazoa > Arthropoda > Insecta > Diptera > Dryomyzidae > Dryomyza > Dryomyza anilis. The sequence continues at coordinate 53,845,309 of OX638135.1, forward strand.
CAACACACTACATTCAACGAAACATTGAAGAGGAACAAGGCAAATCCGACCCAACACACAGAAGAGCAAGAGGAGAAATCTGGTCCAACTGTAGGGCATACAAAAGTCACTCATGTAATTATTTACACCTCTCTAACCGAAATATAAAATCAATATATTCATTTTAAAATACCAACAAACACACACACTCAATACACATGCAAAACACGTATAAGTAAAATAAATTGAACAAGTTTATCTATATACATATATCTATATATATATGTATAATAATTATCATCTAATTACAAATATGAAATCGGTTATATTCTCATTATAAGTATGAACAAATATTACACAAGTATATAACAAAAGATATTTAAAAAAAGAAAACTAAATAATAACAATATATAAAACAAAAGAAGAAAAAAATATATATGTAAAAAAGAAGAAATCTAAAAAAAACAAAAAAAAACATAAAAAAAATAAATAATATATATATATATATATATATATATATATATATATATATATATATATATATATTATTATCATTATTATTATTGAAACCCATTTAATTATTCAAACATATTTTTATAGATAACTTAAAATAAAAAAAATAACATATTATATTTATTATCACCATGTTAAAATAAGCATATTATTTTATTATATTATTAATCTTAATATTAACTCTAATAAAACATCATTTCTATATTTTCAACAATATATTTAAAACATTTTGTAAAAAATTATCATTAATCCTAACTTTAATAATATTTTTTTTTCCATAAGGGGGGAGGAATGTTGTGAATTAGTGCATACATTTTTCTTTTCTTTGTGGTTCATCACTATTCATTCAGTTTTTCATTCAGGATTTTGCTGTACATATGTTTTGCGCATCATGTTTTTATATCATGTTGTACTCATGTTGTACAACAACATGTTCATAGCATTGTCCCAACGCTTAACGTTGGCAAAAATGATAATAATTTGGCAAAGCGCTAAGCTGTGCATAGAACACACCTCTTTCAGGTTAACAGAAGCTGACAATAATTTGGCAAAGCGCTAAAGCTTTACTTAGACCACACCTCTTTCAAGAGGCTTGCAATACAATTTTCCATTGCATAATTTTGGGTCTATGTTAAAATAAGTGAAGCAGCGATTGCCAACAATTCTGATACTTCGCAATTGGTGTCAGCCAAAAACTGCAAGTCGGACTTTCTTCAAAAGTCACGTACACCAAAATTGAGTGAAAGTGAAAACTCACTAGAACATAGTGAAAATAGAATTTAAGAAAAGCTTGCAACGAAGGTATCGTTAATACCTTTCGTTGCAATTTAAAAGATTGTAGTTTAACCAACCTCAAGTGGAGGTTCTAAAATAGTAAAAGTGTCTTTTCAATAGTAAATTTAATAAAAGTGTCTTTTAAACTCTAAAAATAAAAAAATGTCTTTTGATTAATTAACTTTACAAATCTAAAATTACAACACTACCAACATTTTTGCAAGATTTGCCAAAGGGGCGTGGATATCCCATATAACCAAACTTTTAAAAATGCACAAATTTTTAAAATCCTCAGCTACTAAGATTACAAAGGAATTTATTTATCAAAAGAATATATTTAAAAATTCTAATCGTCATGTAAGTTATTGGTGGGATTGAAAAGGGCAGTTGCTGGGAATGTCTGTGAATATATGTAAATTATTTTTCTTACCCTTTTAACACGAGGGGCGCTCCCTCAAAACACAATTTACACATATAAATATTTTGAAGTTAAATATTCTTCACATGAGAATTCCAAAGTAGTGCCATACTTGCGATCCTGTGGCAGTCTTATTTGTTAATGCAATAGTTGTTTTTTTTCGGAAGTCCTCTTTTTTCTTCAACAGATCTTCGTAATAATTTGTGTCTTTTTGTGGTTCGGAAACCTCCACTTCATCGTCAGACAAACAGCTAACGATTTCATTACTTGGAGTAAAGAATTAAGTAATTTTTTTTGACATTTAAAATTTTTTTTTTTAATTTTTCAACTCGCAAATATTTTTAGCACACGTTTTTTATTGTAACGACTATATCTTTAAATATTGTAAAACATGGTAATATTTTCGTTTACTTTCGCTCCCAAAAAAAATAAAAAATATACTCCACATTTTGTCAGTGTTGTTATAAAAAATTATCTGAAACACTCCATTAGTAGCATTGGCTGCATTCAGCGACCTTTAGTTGAGCATTTTGCTCTTGAATGGCATGATGTCTTCAACATGTTTAGTGGGCGGTCGCCATTTTTTTTCCAGCTAGAAATTTTAAATCTACATTTGCGCTGCCTTTGTTATCGATGACATTCGATTACTTTTTAACTCAAATATTTATAAACAAAAATGGAATTTAGATTTGAAATATGTTTTCATTCAATTAAAGAGTTGTATGTCATTAATAAAATAATAATAATACATTATTTTGTATATTGACAGCTGAGGCAGCGGTGCATTCATTAAAAGTGAACGATTAGTCAGCGAGCTGAACGATTAGTCTCGCAGCTGTTGAGGTCGCTGAATGCAGCCAATGATTAATTTGAATGGTCATAATGCAAAAAATATGGATAGTGTTGAATAATATAGGCTGCATTGATTCATTGTCTTAAAAAAATTATGTTGATCCTGAAACACTTAATGAACATTTTATTTCTTATCAAACACTTCCAACTAGTTCTTGTGCAACATAAAATGCAAACATTAGTGACGATGAACTTTTTTTCCTTATGTTTACAACTGCATTACGTTTAATTATATATGGCCCTAATGGGCTCGATTAAATATAGAACAAATAAAATCGAATGAAAAATATATTTCTCAATGATCGAAATTAATATCATTGATGATGAAAATAACTTCTATTTTAAATTTTTCTCATCATCAAAAACTGAAAAACAGATCGTCGTGAATTCACATCTTTTGAAATGAAAATAAATTATGAGAAAAGATGGAAAAAATATTATGAAATAAATGTATGAATAAAACTGAAAATATACTGATAATTATATTGTATTCACACATTTTGTTCTTGAAAATATTAAAAGGAATAAATTTCATATCACATGAATATAATTAAATGATGAATTGTATTTACAATTCACATTTCTTAAAATGCAACTCTGGGATTTGTTATTTATCTTGTGTTTTCATTTTGTTTGGTGTTTATAATTTCGTAACGCCAAGTGAAGTATTTGTTGGCCGTATCAAGGAATACATATATAGCCGCTGATGAATTCAAGATTCTAAATAAATGGCCTAAATATAAAAATAACATATAAAAATAACCCAATTAAAAATAATAACAATGTAAAACAAATTTTAATTGGTATAACAAAATATTTAATAAACTTTTAAACAAAAAATAAGTGTGAAACTAAATATATTTTTAGTTTATATTACTAATTATTTAATTATATGTAAATTCTCAGTAAAACATTTTATATATAACAACTTCAATATCAATATAACAAAGAAAATTGTTAAATTTTCATCAATTAACGATTTCTCATTACGAATATTGAATTCAATACAATTAAAAGTTACATCGGCTGAGTTTCAATTAAAAATTAATTGCATTGATTAACATTTTTGTTATATGTACAGTTTTTTATACCCTACATCTATGAGGTACAGGGTATATTAACTTTGTGCATATATTGTAATGCCCCTTAGGAGGCGTGTTCGGTATGGAAAAGTCACTACCCGAGTCCGTTTAGCCATGTTCGTCCGTCCGTCTGTCTGTCTGTCTGTCTGTCTGTCTGTCCGTCTTGCTGCCCGAATACAGAATAACTTGAGAAATACTGATCAGAATGCGATAAAATTATTATTATATTTTAGCCAAAAGTAGGAACTGAGTTTGAAAATGAGCCAAATCCGTCAACGGACACGCCCACCTCCCATACAAGGCACTTTTATATAACTCTTTAGGAACTAATAACTCGAAAAGTATTCAAGATATTAGTGTATACACGCATGAATGAAAGCATTCGTTATATTCGACCTACGTGTATTGATACATCGATTTCATGTTTATTATATTTCATTTAAAGCAATAATAACTCTAGCAAACAAAAAATTAGTTTTATGTTTTGGTTTTACTTTGTTTTATGCAAACTGCAAAAGAATGTTTTTTTTTGATTCGTTTTTGGACAGAAACGGTGCAGCGTCGCTACCTGACAGAAACGTTTGTGTTGTGCGAGTAAATGTCAATCCATATACACAAACCACAATTAAATTCGGTCAAATAATTGTGTAACAGGAAGCATAGAATTATACATCAAGTTTGATGTTAATATATGGCCCAAAACGCAGTTTATCACCTGCCATCTTTACGCATTTTTCAACATATATTGCTCCGAAAACATGAAATCAATTACTTTTAATATTTTTTAAAAATGTACAATTTTAAAAGTTCAGAACTCCTAAACAACAAGTCATACAAACAATTTTCTATTTGGGCCATTCCACACCAAATCGACCAAAATAAGTCAAATTTGAGATTTTATCTTTTCGATTTTAATGAAATGTTGGCAACTCATAAAGGGTATCGAGACATGCACTAACCATTTGTTTTTATTTTTTCCGACCACTACTTCCAGAGATACAGTGGCTCAAATTTGGAAAAAAGGGCAAAAAATCCCTTTTGTATGGTTGTTTATATTTAAATATCTTTTGAACTATGCTAGAATGCTAGAAACTCCGTTAATTACTCGTTTTAAAGCTAATAGAGCAAGCTTTTAGAATAATTAAATTGTAACTTTTAAACGTTAACATGTGGCCCGTGGTCATTATCTTTGCCCTTCAAAATTGTGGTCCTTAAAAAGGACCCTTTTTAAAATTCTGAAAAAAAATCCTAAATTTTCGTCAATTTATTGTAAATGTAAATTTCAAAATGGTATTTTGATGGCATCATGTTTCAAAAAATAATTCTCTAAATTTTTTCAATATTTTTTGTATTGAAAAAAAAAATTTTTTTTTTCAAAAGTAAGATTTGCAATAATTTTTCAATGTACTTGTAACTCTAATTTCGAAAATGGCGTCAGTTTCATCAAATTGTCTCTAGTTTTTCAGATATCTAGATTGATCCACTGTATCTCTGGAAGTAGTGGTCGGAAATAATAAAAAAAAATTGTTAGAGCATGTCTCAATATCCTTTATCAATTCCCAAAATATCATTGAAATCGAAGAAGGTGTGTTCCAACCGCTGATCAATTTGGTGTGGAATGGCCCATATATACAAAATCTTACCACAGAAGTGTACTTTTAGATACTTTTATAAAAAATATTAAAATTATTTGATTTCATATGTTTTCGGAGCAATATATGTTGAAAAATGCGTAAAAATGGCAGGTGATAGGCTGCGTATTAAAATCACAAATGTTATACAGGAACACCTGCAAATTTATATTTTTTGCATTTGAAATAACTTATTGTCAGATCCAGGCGAATTTCAAGCAGTTCTATTTAGAATATTATCTGAAGTATTGTCGATAGAATACAAAAGAAATCATATCGAAATCTCAGATCTGTAAAAAATTAATGTAAAAAATATATATAAAAAAACGAAAGTTGCCATATACAGTGGTGGCCACTCTATTAGAAACGATCATGTTTTTTAATTCTTAAATTTTAAATATATTTTTATTGAAGTACGACACTTTATACATATTGTTACGAAAAGATGTAATTTGCCCCATAGTGCAAGCATTCAACAATAATAAATGAGACTTAAGACAATTCAGCGCACTAAGCAATGTGTTAGAAAGATACGGAAGATCATTCAGCGCACTAAGAACTGTTCGATAAAGAGATGGAAGATCAGCGCATTAAAACACATGAGTGCGAATGAGATGCCAATAGCATGCGTCATTCACGAAACGAGTAAAAGGTTCTCGAAACAAGTCAAAGCTTGTCGAAACGTGCCGAACTGATGCCTGCAGAATATAAGGCCGATGCATCCGAGGCACAGCACTTCGAGTGCGTCTCGTGTGAGAACAATGTCAAGTTAAATAGTGGACATGCAGCAGTGGTTAGAATTTGTTATTAGTAAAGTTGTTTATTAAAGTGAATTACTAATGTTAATTGTTATAATTTAAACCAAACATAAGAGTGTTTTTATTTTGTACAAAATCTAGAGATACGAACTTGTAGAACAGTTTTCCGTAGACTGAATTTTGATTCCAATATAATTGCATTGGCCAACAAATTTGTTCCCAGTTTTTAGTAAAATTTCCGTACAAACAAAACTAGTTTTTCAAAAATTCTGAACTGCTAGATCGGACTGATTCTAGTATTTAATTAAATGCCAATATAAATAGCTTTTTTTTAAATAGAGTAGATCCACACTCTACAGCTACACACATAAATTTTTAATATTACGGTCATAAAGCGAGGCAAATTGTTTCCTCGCTTAATAGTTGCATTTTTAACAACGATTTAAAATTGAATCTATAATGTACAATAAAACTTTATGTTGTAGTTCATCTAGTTATTTTTGAAATCAGCCGCTTTTTAAAAACTGCCGGCGCTTTTTTACCAATTTGCAAGCTTATATTTAAATGATTTTTTGCACAAATGAATGAAAAATTGGATTTACCGTTTTTTGGAAAAGTAATTCGGTGAAGAATTGTATTTTATTATTCTATAAAGTGGCTGAGAAGATCCTAAAATTTTGATAGCAGTTTTTAGTAAAATAACTACATTTTATTGTAAAATTAAAAGGTATATGTAGTAATTTTTCTACATATTTCAAAAAGTATAAATAAATAAATGGTCAATGCATATCTCAATAATCTTTATCAGTTGCCCAAATTTCATTGAAATCCAAAAGTTTACGTTTTTTGGTCGATGTGGTGTGGAATGGCCCATATACATTGTTAAGAAATTTCAGTCTACGGAAAAATGTTCTACGAATTCGTATCTCTGTGTTTTAATGCGTTGATCTTCTATCTCTTTCTTGCATTTTTGTATAGAAATGCAGTCAAACTATGTAGTTATTTCCCATACAAAAATAACTACATCAATACAGTAAAAATAAATACATTTGCTTTTAGACGTAAATCAAAGACACATTTTCGGTGTAGTATCGTTGAACCAAGTTCTTGGTAATCATTATATCTTAAATGCTTTAAAAATAACTAAAAAAGTCTAATTATGGTTTGAGTGTGGAGTAACATGGAGTAACAAATATTTGTAAACATTTCTAGTATTTAAAACTAATCCCGAGATTTCGGGATTGAAAACTTTTCATGACATCCATTTTGAAGTGCAAGAATAATGACCACGGGCCACATGTTCAAGTTTAGAAGTTGCAACTTAATTTTTCTAAAAGCTGATCTCGAATCTGATGTCAGTTTTGCTCATTCTCTTCTGGGTAGGGAATACAATTTCGAGTCATTTTCGTAATCCATCCCGTCAAAATACAAGTAATTTTGACAAATATTTGTCTTACTCAATACACAAACCATATTAGACTTTTTTTAGTTATTTTTAAAACATTTAAGATATAAGGATTACCTAGAACTTGGTTCAACTATACTAGATATTGTCTAAACTGACGAAAAAAAATAACTCTTGCTGTAAAACCTTGTTACACTAGCTTTAAAACGATCTATCAACATTTTGTAGCATTTCCATTTTATATATTTTATATATATTTTATGTATATTTTATATATATTTTATATATATTTTATATATATTTTATATATATTTTATATATATTTTATATATATTTTATATATATTTTATATATATTTTATATATATTTTATATATATTTTATATATATTTTATATATATTTTATATATATTTTATATATATTTTATATATATTTTATATATATTTTATATATATTTTATATATATACCAACTCCCACATCAAGCAAACGAACAGGCCGACAAATTAACAAGCAATCAATGAACAATCGTCAATCGAACAAACGAACGGATTAGCTACCCGGGTTTTTTATATATATTTTTTATATATTCGAAACAAAATATACAAAAACACTAAAAGCAATAAAAGTCAAATTTACGTACATGTACATATTTAGTTTATATATTATAAATATCTGTTTTTCTTTAATAAATTAAATGAGATCTATGTGCGTTAAATGTATTAAGAACTCATATTAAGAAAGACTTACCAATTTTAAAATAAGCAAAAATATAAAAACAGTTGAAAAGGTAAGATCACATGGGAAATGTTTCAGCAGGTGTTATTATGATAGTTAGGATTATCAAAATTGTAGTCATTCAAGCCGACTATAAATACCCTACACATATGTGTGGTTACCATTCAAAGTGGTATATAGGTCACCAGGGTATATGAAATTTGGACAGAGTGTTCATCTCCCGACGTAGGCGCGCACTAAGGCGGGATTTTTTGAAATTCGCCCCCTAAGGTACAAAAATGGGCGTGGCAAACTTGAATTTTTAAATGAAAATATCTGTGTACATAAGATAGCCACAGAATTGAAATTTAGCCCAATGATGTATATTGTGGTTGTTTATCATTTTTCCAAATGTGGGCGGGATTAGACCACGGGGCGTGGCACCTCCCATATAAAAAACACATTAAAATTGCTATAAATCTATAATACCAATAGTAGAGTTATAAAAATCGAACCAAATGTTCATATTAAAAATTCCAATCGTCACGTAGAATATGGGCGAGATTGGTCCACGGGGCGTGGCACCTCCCATATAACCAAAACAAATAAATTGCTAGAACTTCTGACATACTAAGAGTAGAGTTATAAAAATCGAATCAAATGTTCATATTTAAAACTCCAATATCCACGTAGAATGTGGGCGGGATTAGACCACGTGGCGTGGCACCTCCCATATAACCAAAACATTAAAACTGCTATAACTCCTGACATACTTAGAGTAGAGTTATAAAAATCGAACCAAATGTTCATATTTAAAATTCCAATCGTCACGTAGAAATTTATATAACTCCTGACCTACTATGAGCAGAGTTGTAAAAATCGAAACAAATGATCATATTAAACATTTTAATTTTCACGTAGAAAGTGAACGGGATTGGACAAAGGGAGTGGCACGGCAAAAGGGCCGTAAAAAGATTTATTTTTGCATTTACAAAAACTTATCACGGGCATTGAATTCAAAAAAGATTCAATCATTCACAGCTCTGGTATCTACATGTACTGTCGGATTGTATACCTATTCTTTTGAGATGCTCTCCCAGTCTGCAGTGACCTGTGAGAAATCCAGTCAAGATTCTTAAGTTGTTTTTTGTTAACTTAATACATTCTTTGAATCTTTTGAGGCAATATGTCCCAATAAGTTTCTTTGATTGTCGTAGCTTTGGTAGCCCCATCCATAATTTTTCTCTTGTTGTTGATTTTTCTTCTCGCAGTATCCTTTTGATCATACTGTCGCCAATCCCACAGAAAGGTTCTGGGCCTATGAGCTTTGTTGCGGCCACTTTCCTGGCTAGCTGATCAGCTTCTTCATTACCTTCTATTCCCTTGTGACCAGGGACCCAAAGTATGGTGACCTTGTTTGTCATTCCTAGTTTGTTTATTTCACCTAAGCATTCCCATACTAGTTCAGAGGTAATCTCATATGATTCTAATGCCATAATGGCGGCCTGGCTGTCTGATAGGACTGCTATGTTCTTATTGTGGTAATTTTTGTCGAGATTGAACTGAATGCATCTGTCAATAGCGTATATTTCCGCTTGAAAGATGCTGGTCATTTTTCACATGGATTCGAAGTATTTGGTTCGGGGCCCGAATAATCCTGCTCCAGTTCCTTCATCAGTTAGTGACCCATCTGTAAACCATGTGATCATATGCTTTTTGATGTCATATGTATCAGATATGTTCTTAAATCGCTTTTTGTTGCTGAGTTTCGTCGTGAATTTGTTCACGAAATTATATCTTTTAATCCTGTGGTCATTCAAGGCTGACTCCCATAACTCTTTCATTGTCTTCGTTTCCCATGCGATACAGTGCTCCTTTTACTACCCCCTGTAAGAACAGGTAAAGTGGTTCTAGTTCCAGGAGTACCTCCAGTGCCGCAGTGGGACATGCTCTCATGGCTCCTGTTATACACACACAGGCCAGTCTTTGTACTTTCTCTAAAGATTTCTTTGTCGTAGTGAGATCTATTCTCTTTGACCATATTACCACTCCGTACATTATGATAGGTCGAATCATCATCGTGTACATCCATCGCATTATCTTGGGTGTACATCCCCAATTTTTCCCAGCTGTGGATCTACTTATCATAATAGCACGGGTTGCTTTCCGTATAACTTCTTGTTTCTTTTTCTTCCATAAGAGTTTCCTGTCTAGAATTAATCCTAGAAATTTTACCTCTTCTTTCCGATCTATTTCAGTTCCTTCTAATCTCTTTGGTTTTAGATTTAGGTTTCTCTTTCTGGTAAAGGATATTATGGTAGTCTTTGCAGGATTAATATTTAGTCTTACGGAGACACACCACTCCTTTGTCATTCTCAGACCCAGTTTTATTCTGTCGCACAGAGTATCTTCAAATTTCCACCTGCATATAATTACAATGTCATCGGCGTACCCCTGACAAGCTAATCCTGTGTTCGTGAGTTTCCACAGGAGCTCATCTACAACTAGGCTCCACATTAGTGGTGATAGTACTCCACCTTGTGGACAACCTCTTGTGGTTCTAATTTGTATTTTTGTCTGACCCACATTGACTTCTGCTGTTCTGCAATTAAGCATTTCTCTCATTCATTTGGCCATGGTATGATTTACTCCTTTTATTTCCAGTGAGTTCCTCATACCCTCATGAGAGGTATTATCAAAGGCCCCTTCTATGTCTAGGAATGCACATAGAGCGGTTTCTTTATCCTCTAAAGTATTCCGTATAATGTTTGTCAGTTAATAAAGCGCAGTTTCCGTGGACCTGCCTGCTCTGTACGCATGTTGACAGGCATGTAGAGGAATGATTTTTAGAGTATTTTCTCTGATGTAGTTATCTATCACCTTTTCCATTGTTTTAAGGACAAAAGAGGTCAGGCTAAAATGGCGGAAGGATTTTGGATGAGTGGGTTCCTTTTTCCCCACCTTTGGTATAAATACCACCTTGGCCCTCCTCCAACTGCTTGGTATATAACCAAGTGCTAAACTGCTTCTTGTTATTCTTATCAGGTGTATCATTAGATCAATCTTGCCCTGTTGGAGTAGGGCTGGAAATATTCCATCTACACCCGGAGATTTAAAGGGTTGAAAGGTATGTATTGCCCAATCTATTATTTGCTCCGTGAAAATCTTATTAGCTATTTCCCAGTCATCTCTCTTGGGTTCAGTGCTATTTTCTGATTCATGTTCTCGGGTATTCTCTATGCTTCAAGGAAAATGAGTTTTGAGCAAAAGTAACATGTTTTGCTCTTCATTCTCGGTATAGCTGCCATCTTCTCTTTTTAATGAGAGCGATGTTTCTGTTTTTACTTTTGCCATTGTCTTATACAGTCTAGCCGCAGCTGATGTACTTGCAATCTTCTCGCAAAAGTTTTGGAAGCTTTTCCTTTTGCATTCCTAATTTCTTTATTATATGCTGTCAGTAAGGTAGTGTATGCTTGCCAGTTAAAGAGTTTTCGAACACTTGTTCTAAGGTTGGCCAGTTTACTGCTCCACCACGGTGTTTCCCGCTGTCTGGATACCTTTTCTGTACACAGCTGGATGTATATGCATTGTTTATAGCATGGTTAATTTTTGTGACCATGTTTTCTAGTTCCAGATGGTGCTTAGCTGCTCTGCAAACTAATTCGATCTAGATTGATTTTGAGACTAGATTTGTTTAGTTCCCAGTCTGTTTTTCTAGGATTTCTGATGTTACATACCGTAGGTATAAGCCCATCTATGTCAAACAGAATTATCCTGTGATCTGACATAGATGGTTCGATCGATACTCACCAGTTCTTCACATAGCTGGGCATACATCTGTTCCCGAACGTAATGTCAAGAACTTCTTGCCTTACTCTTGTTACAAATGTTGGTGTGTTACCAATATTATATATGTCAAGACTACTTTTGTTGGTATCCGTACGACCCCACTGTTCGTTATGAACATTCGCGTCACTCCCGATAAGCAATGAGAGATTTTTGCTTCTGCAGTGATCTACTAGTCGTTCCACTTCTGTTGGTGGCGCTGTGGACTCTTCTCCAGCGAAATACCCAGCTGCTACTACTACTTCGCGGTGGTTATTTTTCATCATCAGAGAGACCTGAATGACTACTAGATCCCGCGTTAAGAATTCTGAAAGACAAAAACAAAGTTAATATCGTTTCTTAATAAGATACAAGCCCTGGGATTTTCTTCGCTAATATCCCAAATTACCTTCGTATCCTTACTCGTCAGACCTTTGATCTTGCCCCTGAATACCCAGGGTTCTTGGATCAGCGCCATCCCCAATTTTTGCCTTGCGGCTACATACGCGATTATAGCCGAGGCTGCCTTCGTATGATGCAGGTTAATTTGGGCTATTTTGGTGCTGATCATTTTGCTTTTTAAATAGATTCTTCTTCTAACAGAGTCCCTTCGTCCTCTGTTAGAGTCATGTCACTATCATCGCCCACATTCAGGGGAGTTATGTCGATTTCCGACAGTTCGCTCTCCGATTGTGCTAGCGGCACCTTCTTCTATCTCCATCCGTTCGCCCTGTTGCAGTTTTAAACGTGCTACTGCTGAGGTCGACGGCGCTTCTTCATCAGGAGAATTGGTCTTTGCCGCAGCCTCCTTCCCGTCTCTGCCTTTAGGCGTTACTATTCCAATCTGGAGTAGTTGACCGCTGGCATCTTCCTTCACCCGGTATACCTTCCATATGCCGGTCTTCAATCCATCATTTTGGTTGTCTAAAAGGTTTATTAGCTTGCCGGTCCCTTTGCCTACGCTTCTAGGGAAGTAGATATTGATGATGTGCATATGTGGTATATCATCACCCAGACATGCCATCAAATCTACACCCTTCCACGTATTCAACTTTCCAGCCGCCTGCTTAAGCCAGTCTGCAGTATCCTGGTTTGAAGGATGTGCCCTCGAATTTCAGTTTGCACTTCCATCCGAGATCCATTTCATCTACGATCGCCTCCTCCAGAGTTGAGAGTTCCTCATTGGTGAGTACAAGATCGGGATAGTCCTTCGCCGGGCTTTCTTTTGGCGGTTTTCAGGCGGCGTAATGGCCTCACTGGCTCTTTTCCGGGCTTCCTCCGTTGGTGGAGTGCCCTGATTGCCTTGGCGATGCTCTAGGGCTTTGCTGCGCGCCTCTTCGGGTTTAAACCCCTTCTCAATATATCGTTGATACCATTTTCTGCCTGAACCACTCAGTCCTTTCTTCATAGGATCTTCATACCATCTTGGTTTTCCCTATGGCGGTATTACGGGTGTGGAGCGGTTCTGCAGTTGCTTCTTTGTCTCCCCGCTCACAACACATTTGCTGGATGTCGGCTTCTCTTCAGCCACTTTTTCCCCTGTCGGCCCTACTCACTAGACAGTCACAGCCTGTTTCGCGGTTGTTTTTGCCTTGGGCGATTCTGTTTTGTAGTCTTCTTTGACGCCTGAGGACTATCTTCATGGAGATGAGCCTCCATTATGTCCGCTAGTTCTGTTGCAGTAGAGCCCTGCTGTTTCCGTAGAATATTTTTTAATTTTTTATCCATCTGTAAGTAAAGAAAATGGGGAATTAAACTCGACCATGGCATAGCCCCTTACCATGGAAGGGCCTCCACTACACGCTGAGGTGACCAGGGTGGCTGACCGCCTAGAGTGGCTGACCGCCTGATTGACATACATATGTATATTTTTTTTTTTTGTAAAAAAAAAGTTTTTTTTTTAATTTTATTTATTTTTTAATTTATATATTTTTTTATTTATCTTATTTTATTTCATATTTCAATTTTATTATTTTCTTCTATTCTCGGTTGGAATGGTATGTGCACTTCCTAATGTCAATAACGTACTTCACTAACGGCCATCATCTATCATCATTACTACTGCTTATTATCTTGCTTTTATACAAATTGGTCCCTTAATTTGTGCTTATGAATTATATGGCAGGGTGACATCGAACGCAAATTTTCAGTTTTACCCGCAAATGCTGCCCCTAGACGTATGTTGTGTACATTTCACATTGCATTTCACAACGTAAATGCTGCATACCTTTGGGGGCATGTGACGTGAATGACAATTTTCATCAATGACATCATTAATAACATTTCATTCAGATTCAACGAGTGATTTCATAGAAAAGTGCAAGATCGAAGCGTTTGTTGATGGTATACGCGATCAGGAGACAAAACGTGCAACAGTAATTGCGTCTAAGGTAACATTTACGGAAACGGTTACCATCGCTCTTACACAGGAGACAGCAAATGCGATGTGCCGATCGGGTCCAAAGGCACGTAGAATTGATGTGGAGAACGATGATTTATTTCAAGTAGTGTGCCAAGCAGTTAAAGCAGGCGTTAAAACCGAACACACATCAGCCAACAAAGACACCCAATTCAAAGGTAAATGTTACAACTGTGATACATATGGGCATATGGCACGTGACTGTCGTAAAAAACGCAAGCGCTCAATAAATCAATCTGCAGATGAACCCAGACATAAAGAAAGACAGGATCATGTCCAAAATAGCGTTAATTTTAATCAAGCTTTAAACTAAAACGAGTCAGATCTGCGGGGCATGATCTGACTCCCATAACCGATTGCCCCAGAATCTCCATTTCACAAATTGCTCGAAAGTCAAATAGTTTAACTGTCAAGGGGCTAATTGATTGTGTAGCATATATGGTAACGTTGGATACAGGAGCTTCACACTCAATTATAAGAAGTAACCTTGTTAGGGACGAAATAGAGCCGCTTATCGGAATAAGATTGCAAACAGCGACAGGTGAAGAGGCTCCAATCAGAGGAAAAATTACCAAGGAAATCACTATTGGCACTACGACAGTTAAGCATGATTTTATAGTGGCGGAAATAGTAGACGAAATAATACTTGGCATGGACTTCATGATAAGAAACGGTTTCACACTAGATTTAACAAGAAAAATGTTGAGTTATGCCAACACGGAGATCCAACTAAACATTGATTGTGACCAGAGCCCGAAAATTAAACATTGCTCATAAAAATAGAAAAATACCACCTAATTCAGAAGCAATTGTTTGGGCGAAATTAAATGGAGATTGTGGGATAAGCAAGTTGTGGGTTATAGAAGCAAATGATGAGCAAATGAGCAGAAGTAATATTGTTGTCGGAAGAACATTAGTAGAAGCGACAAAAGACAAAGTTGTTCCAATAAGAGTTCTCAACATGGAAAACTCGTCCAAATTAATTAAAAAGGGAACAGTGATAGGCCAGTGTCAAGAGGCATCAGCGATTATAAATTGTGAGTCAAATCCATCATGGGACTACGGCACATCGCAAATAAACAAACAACCTACTCATAGGTTTATAAATGAGTGGACGAAGGATTTGGCTGCCAAAGAAAAGAGTCAAATGCAAAAGGTAATTGATAAATATCGGTGTATATTTGCTGAAAAGGGCCAAAATGATGGCAGAACTGCCATTGTAAAACATCGAATAGACACTGGTGATTCTAACCCAATTCGTCAAGCACCAAGAAGGGTACCACTTGCGAAAAGAGACGAAGTATCACATTTGGTTGAAGAAATGCACACAAATGACGTGGTGGAACCATCTGAGAGTCCATGGAGTTCACCAGTAGTATTGGTGAAAAAGAAGGACGGTAGTACTCGGTTCTGCGTTGATTACCGAAAACTTAATGATGTCACAAAGAAAGATAGTTATCCATTGCCAAGAATCGATGACACATTGGATACACTATCTAATGCTAAGTGGTTTTCCACGTTGGACTTGCAAAGCGGTTACTGGCAAGTAGAAATCGATAAGAAAGATCGAGAGAAGACCGCATTCAGTACTGGAGATGGACTGTGGCAATTTTTGGTAATGCCGTTTGGACTATGCAATGCCCCAGCAGCATTCGAGCGGTTAATGGAGCACGTATTAAAAGGTTTACACTGGAAAACATGCCTAGTATACCTTGATGACATAATTGTTATGGGCAAAGATTTCAACGAACATCTAAGAAATCTAGAGGAAGTATTCCTTCGATTGGAAAATGCGGGTCTACAACTTAGCCCAAAGAAATGCTCACTTTTCAAGAAAGAAGTCAAGTATCTGGGCCATCGAGTTACCACGGAAGGAGTGCATACCGATGAAGATAAAATAGTTGCAGTGAAGGAGTGGCCCAGACCGCAAAACCTACATGACCTACGAAGTTTCTTGGGGCTATGTACATACTACAGGCGATTTGTTCCAGGTTTTGCTAATGTTGCTAGCAGTCTTCACGAGTTGACAAGAAAGAACCGCGCATTTCAATGGGGCGATGATCAAGAAAGGGCGTTTTTGAAATTAAAAGATCTGCTGTGCTCGGCACCAATTCTTGCGTATCCAATTCCAGGTGAGAAATTTATACTTGATACGGATGCGAGTGGATACGGAATCGGCGGAGTTCTCTCTCAAGTGATCAATGGACAAGAAAAAGTGATCGCATACTACAGTAAAACCTTTTCCAAACCCGAGCGAAATTACTGTGTCACCAGGAGGGAGCTTCTTGCTGTAATCGAAAGTGTGAAAAATTTCCACAAATACATGTACGGGCAACAGTTTCACTTGAGAACCGATCACGCAGCACTGAGATGGTTACTTCAGTTCAAAGACCCAGAAGGCCAAATTGCGCGTTGGATAGAACGATTACAGAGCTACGATTTCACCATAGAACATCGTAAAGGAGGTCATCATGGAAATGCAGATGCTCTGTCACGACGCCCATGTAAACTAGAATGCAGGCATTGTTCAAGAGCGGAAGGAAAAGAAAACATAATTGACATTCGATTGCTAAATGTTTTGCCCGATGAAAAATGGACTCCGGAACAAATTCAAATTGATCAAAAGAGTGATCCCGACCTCACAAAAATCATGATGTTCAAGGAACTGCAAAGAAAACCATCGTGGGAAGATATAGCGGCCGACAGTCCAATAACTAAAGCTTACTGGGCACAGTGGCAGAGCTTAAAGCTGCAAAATGGTTGTTTATATCGCGCCTGGGAAAGCGAAGATGGCAGATCCGGTTGAAATTTGATTGTTGTTCCCAAGTCGAAAGTAAAAGAGATATTAGCGGAATACCATGGTGGATCTAGTGAAGGTCATTTAGGTATAAATAAAACGGTCGAAAAAGTAAAGAAACGTTTTTATTGGGTGGGATGCCAAGAGTCAGTCGCCGATTGGATTCGCAGTTGTCCGCAATGTGTACCAGCAAAAGGACCAACAGTCAGAAGTCGCGGCAGGATGCATCAGTACAACGTGGGAGCATCATTCGAGCGTATTGCCATGCATGTCGCCGGGCCGTTTCCAATCAGTGATGCGGGTAATAAGTGTCCTTGTCGTCATTGACTATTTCAGCAAGTGGCCTGAAGTGTATCCCATGCCGAATCAAGAAGCCACAACAGTTGCGGATGCATTAGTTAACAACTGGGTAAGCCGTTTTGGAGTACCGATGGAATTGCATTCAGATCAAGTAAGAAATTTTGAGTCTGCAGTTTTTAAGGAAGTATGCAAAATCCTCAACATACACAAAACACGAACAACGCCTTTGCACCCGCAATCGGACTTTGGAAGAGTATCTTAGAAAAGTGGTTGATAAAAATCAAAAAGATTGGGATACACACATACCACTATTTCTCATGGCTTATCGAACGGCGGTTCATGATACCACAGGAGCTTCACCATCTAAAATTGTTTTTGGAACAGACTTAAGATTACCTGCGAATTTAAAGTTTGGAGCGAGTCCTTCAGCTGAAATTCCTATCCACAATTATGTTTCCAGAAAAAGTGAAGAAATGAACGAAGTGCATCAATTTGTAAGACAGCGTACACAATTTGCGAGTGATAAGATACGACTTGCGCACAAATTCAGAGGGATTTACGGAAGGAGAGCTTGTTTTCCTCTATAACCCACAAAGGAAGAAAGGCTTATCCCCTAAGCTACAAACACACTGGGAAGGACCATATAAGATAATTAAAAGAATTAACGATGTCGTGTATCGGATTCAGAATACTGCAGGCGTTAGACGAAAAATGAAAGTAGTACATTTAGAAAGGTTGGCGCCATTCAGAGAGAGAGAGGATTAACATCTGTTCGGGACGAACAGATTTAGGTGGAGGGCAGTGTTACGAAATGATGTAATTTGCCCCATAGTGCAAGCAATCAACAATAATTAATGAGACGGAAGACAATTCAGCGCACTAAGCATGTGTTAGAAAGAGACGGAAGATCATTCAGCGCACTGAGGCAGTGTGCGAGAAAGAGATGGAAGATCAGCGCATTAAAACACATGAGTGCAAATGAGATGCCAATAGCAT
Organism: Dryomyza anilis; assembly: GCA_951804985.1. NCBI lineage: Eukaryota > Metazoa > Arthropoda > Insecta > Diptera > Dryomyzidae > Dryomyza > Dryomyza anilis. Next base: position 53,863,773 of record OX638135.1, read on the forward strand.
GCGTCATTCACGAAACGAGTAGAAGGTTATCGAAACAAGTCGAAGCTTGTCGAAACGTGTCGAACTGATGCATGCAGTATATAAGGGAGCCGCATCAGAGGTACTTACTTCAGTTGTGATTTAATAGTGAACTAGTGCGTCTCGTGAGTGAACATTGTAAAGATAAATTGTAGTAATTCAGTAGTTGATATAAGTGATTATTCTTTAAGTTGTTATTTAAATTAATAAAGTTAATTAATACTAGTTGAAATTATACTAGTTAAAACCAAATATAAGTGCGTTTTTATTTTGTACACAATCCAGCGATACGAACTCGTAGAACAGTTTTTCGTAGACTGAATTTTCGCAACAAAATATATATATATATATATATATATATATATATATATATATATTTATATAAATATATATATATATATATATATATATATATATATATATATATATATATATATATATATATATATATATATATATATATATATATATATATTTATATAAATATATATATATATATATATATATATATATATATTTATTTATAATATCCTATTAATGTAATAAATCTGTTTGTTTGTACGTTTGTTTGTAAAATATTTTTTTTTTAAGGAGTTTTATTTTGAAAACCCCAGATTTAATTTAATGACATTTAAATAATTGTGTTCTGTCTGTTCTTGTGCTATTTGTTTCGGTTGATACAATATATTTATATATATTTTTATATATATATATATATATATATATATATATATATACATATATATATATATATTTATATATATATATATATATATATATATATATATATATATATATATATATATATATATATATATATATATATATATATATATGTTCTCGCACACGTTTTGTTATCGTACCCTGTATTGAAATGTATAACTGTTAATATGTGTATTACTTATATTCAAACATTCGAAACAGTTTTGTAATGTTAATTGTTGAAGTGACATGTCATTTAATAAATAGCGCATTAATTTTCCAATAAACCGAGTAAAATCAATCGTTAACATATCAGAAGTGGGATTCTACTAAAGCCAAAATATTTTAAAATTAAAGTTACTTTAAATTAGAACTTTAAATCTTATTCCCAAACGACCTTTAAGTCGTCATCTGTGGTAGTTATGTCAAATAAACGTTTGAGTGAATTGAATTTTGATCAATTGTGCGAAATAGTCGGCAGCAACTCTGCTGTACAAAACATGCAACTAAATCCAATTAATATGTCAAATAATACTGGTGACAATATGAATTTATTGGAAGGTGACCCCGATGCCGCACGCAGATCACCAAGCGGTAATCCCGTTGCAGGCTGTGTTGCCATTACCCAACGGCCAAATATGGCTAAAATTTCTCAAAAAATTGCTAAAAATGGCTAAATTTTATTTCATTTAATATAAAACACCAGATTAGAAACTCTTATGTTAAGTGCCTAATTATGCCCTACACTAAAAATGAAAGGGTATATTCAGTTTGGTACGCCGTTTGTAACACCCAGAAGGAAGCATCTCCGGTATGGAAAAGTATATATATATTCTTGATCAGCATGACCTCCTGAGTCGATTTAGCGATGTCCGTCTGTCTGTCCGTCTGTCTGTCTGTTGAAATCCCTACTACTTTTAAAATTATGATCCGACCACTTATGTTCAAATACCTCATATAAAATGTACATAAACTTTTTTTGGTCAAATATATATTGATATCATGCTCAAATACATAATAATAATGTTTTCCCACGAAACGACTTGTGGTTCAACAAAAAAAACGAAATTCGTTACACCTACCCATTTGTAAATATGGGTATCAAATGAATGGAAATACTTCAGCGATTGAAAGTTTGTAGTTATTTTCAGGATTCGTTTATGCTGGTGACCTATATACCACTGGTAACCACACATATGTGTAGGGTATTTATAGTCGGCTTAGACCGACTATAATTTTGATAATCCTAACTATCATAATAACACCTACTTTAAAATTTCCCATGTGATCTAACCTTCCCAACTGGTTTTTAGAATAATTTTGAAGATTGAGCGCTTAAATAATCCCGTTTAAGTTTCCTGAAGTACTTTAATATTCATTTTTTAACCATTTTAATGCAAATATCATCTATTCGGGATCCATGTCGAAACCATAAAACGTTGATCTTTTTATACATTTAATATACATTTAATAGAATCAAATTCTCATAAATACGTTGCGTTCGGAGAGAAATAAATTTCACATTATGCCAGACTTTTTTTTTTTTTTTTTGTTTTGGAATATCTATTAAGATCCACAGCACTCAGACAGACTATATCCATTGTACTGTGAAATCTATTCCCTACAATTTTGTGGTTAATATCACCACGAGCGCCCATGCCCAAGCCGGGATTCGAACCCGAGACCTTCAGAATGCAAGTCCAGCGCGCTACCTCTGGACTGCTGAGGCCGGCCAGACCTTAACAACACAATAAAAAAAATTTAATGGGAAGAAAACTACAATTACTGCAAGAGATTGGTTATTGTCGATTAATGGAATTGCAAACATGAACATGTGGTCTGATTCAGTGCGATGGCAATGCGCTCGTGCAAACTTGGTAGGAGCTGCGCTAAACTGCTACAACGCTGGTGAATTCAAAAGCTGGTCTGATTAAAGGTGAATTTAAAGAGACATTTGTAGGTCTACAATCAACATCCAATTTATGGGAGACGATGGCCTCCAGGCACCAGATGCCACCAGAGGATATAGCAGATTACTTTTATGAAAAACTTCGGCTGACACAGAGATTATGCTTAGAATTATAAAAGGTCTGCATTCTGTAGATTTAAGAAAATTTCTTTTACAGGGTTCACATCTTGGTTATAATGATATATACCAAAATGTTCGCGAGTATTACCATACAGGTTGTCAACACAGTGAGATATTGTATAGACAACCAAATGCAACCAAATCATCGAGAAATTATCAAACAGATAGACCATCAGATGAAAGAACATGCAACAAATATGGCAAGCATGGACACTTTGCACTCTTCTGTCAATCGGAAAGGTCATTGCTTAAGTGTTTTCGATGTGATAGTGTGGGCCATGTAAAAAAGTTTTGTACGGAACCAATCCGATGTTTAAAATGCCATAAAATAGGCCACATTCATAGTCAATGTCGCAGTATTACAAATTCTATAGAAATAAAACCTATTGAAATGACGAATGATGTGTTGCTCTTGCAACACATCCTGATATAATAAGTTCAGGAGAGAATAATAAATATTTTCAAGATGGATTTGTTAATGAAAAATTAGTAAAATCATATATTGATCCAGGAAGTACTCTGATAATGATAAAAAAATCGGCAGCTGAAGACTTAATGATTAATTACAACGCTCCATCTAACAACGTTATTATCGGTGGATTTGGAAATGGTTCAGTAGTTCCAATAGGTGTTTTTAAAGCTTATTTGCGCGTTGATCAAGCCGGTGCTAATGACGAGTTTTATGTGGTCAATGATAAAGATTTAAGCATACCTCTGTTAATTGGGCAACCTTTTACAGAGCAAGAGCACATCACTATTGTTCGCCGTGGTAGGACGTTACGTTTGTTTGAGGAGAATATTTTTGAGCAGCCAGACGAATGTCAAAAAACCTCGAAGTGCCTGAACTTCCTCGTAGACTGAATTTTCGCAACAATATATATATATATATATATATATATATATATATATATATATATATATATATATATATATATATATATATACTAGCTGGACCCGTGCACGACTCGTGCCAAGATTTTCTAAATTCAAAGATATGGAGCGATTTTATTAATATAAAAAACATTTTATTATTTATATGAGGGGCCCGTGCTTAGCTGTTGAAGTTTTTATATTGGTTTTATAAATGTGGTATCCAAATAATTCTCCGCCAAAACAACTTTTCTCAAAGACAATTTTTTCTCAGACTGCGCTTCTCCGGAGAATTATTCCCAGTAGAAATCTTCCCCGTAAAATCCACATAGAACGCTTTCCCGTGGAATTCTCCACGTAGAATTTATCCCGGTAGAATTGTTCCCGGTAGAATTCTTCCCCGTAGAATTCTTCCCCGTAGAGTTTTTCCCAGTAGAAGTTTTAGTGAGGTGGGTTTTAATGTAGTAAGTTTCGGTGTGGTAAGTATCGGTGTGGTGAGTTTAGATGTGGTGAATTTTGGAGTGGTGAGTTTAATTGTGGTTAGTTTTGGTGTGGTGAGTTTTAGTGTGGTGAGTTTTAGTGTGGTGAGTTTTAGTGTGGTGAGTTAAAGTGTGGTGATTTTTAGTGTGGTGAGTTTTAGTGCGGGGAATTATAGTGTGGTGGGTTTTAGTGTGGTGAATTTTAATGTGGCGTGTTTTAGTGTGGCGTGTTTTAGTGTAGCGAGTTTTAGTGTGGGGAATTTTAGGGTGAATTTTATTGTGGTGAGTTTTAGTGTGATGAATTTTAATGTGATGAATTTTATTGTGGTGAGTTTTAGTATAGTGAATTTTAGTGTGGTTAATTATAGTGTGGTGGGTTTTAGTGTTGTAAATTTTAGTGCGGTGAGTTTTAGTGTGGTGAGTTTTAGTGTGGCGAAATTTGAGTGTAGTGAGTTTTAATGTGGTGAGTTTTAGTGTGGTGAATTTTAATGTGGTGAAATTTTAGTGTAGTGAGTTTTAGTATGGTGAGTTTTAGTGTGGTGAAATTTTAGTGTGGTGAGTTTAAGTGTGGTGTTTTTAAGTGTGGTGAGTTTTAGTGTGGTCAATTATAGTGTGGTGGGTTTTAGTGTGGTGAATTTTAATGTGGCGTGTTTTAGTGTGGCGTGTTTTAGTGTAGCGAGTTTTAGTGTGTTGAATTTTATTGTGGTGAGTTTTAGTGTGATGAATTTTAATGTGATGAATTTTATTGTGGTGAGTTTTAGTATAGTGAATTTTAGGGTGGTGAGTTTAAGTGTGGTTAATTATAGTGTGGTGGGTTTTAGTGTGGTGAATTTTAGTGCGGTGAGTTTTAGTGTGGTGAGGTTTAGTGTATCGAAATTTGAGTGTAGTGAGTTTTAATGTGGTGAGTTTAAAAGTGGTGAATTTTAATGTGGAGAAATTTTAGTGTAGTGAGTTTTAGTGTGGTGAGTTTTAGTGTGGTGAAATTTTAGTGTGGTGAGTTTAAGTGTGGTGAATTTTAGTGTGTTGAATTTTTGTGTGGTGAGTTTTTGTGTGGTGAGTTTTAGTGTGGTGAGTTTTAGTGTGGTGAGTTTTAGTGTGGTAAGTTTTAGTGTGGTGAGTTTTGGTATGGTGAGTTTAAGTGTGGTGAGTTTCAGTGTTGTGAATTTTAGTGTGGCGACATTTGAGTGTAGTGAGTTTTTGTGTGGTGAGTTTTAGTGTGGTGAAATTTTAGTGTGGTGGGTTTTAGTGTGGTGAATTTTAGTGTGTTGAATTTTTGTGTGGTGAGTTTAAGTGTGGTGAGTTTAAGTGTGGTGAGTTTAAGTGTGGTGAGTTTAAGTGTGGTGAGTTTTAGTATAGTGAGTTTAAGTGTGGTGAGTTTTAGTGTGGTGAGTTTTTGTGTGGTGAGTTTTAGTGTGGTGAGTTTTAGTGTGGTGAGTTTTAGTGTGGTGAGTTTTAGTGTGGTGAGTTTTAGTGTGGTGAATTTTAGTGTGGTGAGTTTTAGTGTGGTGAATTATAGTGTGGTGGGTTTTAGTGTGGTGAATTTTAGTGTGGTGAGTTTTAGTGTGGTGAGTTTTAGTTTGGTTAGTTTTAGTGTGGTGAGTTTGTTTTTCTTTTTCTTTCCTTTTTTTGTTTTTCATTTAGTTTGGATTGTGGTTTTATGTGATTGGTTTTGTTTTTGTATTTTTGTTTTTGTTTTGTGTTGTGCTTTTGCTTTTTTGTTTTTAATTTTTTTTTGTATTTGAGTTTTTTGTTTCATGTTCGTAGCTGGTGAAAGTGCCGAGTTATATTGTGTTTAGGTTGCATGGGAGGTACCACGCCTCTTTGTCCAATCCCGCCCATATATAGCATATCATTCCTTCCAGACCATACCGCATCTGTGGTAAAAATTTCAAGACAATCGGATCAGCCGTTTAGACGGAGAAGCGGAACAAACGTGATTGCTTTTGTTTTTGTATTTTTGCTTTTCTTTTGTTTTGTGCTTTTGCTTTTTTGTTTTAAAATTTTTTTTTGTATTTGAGTTTTTTGTTTCATGTTCGTAGCTGGTGAAAGAGCCGAGTTATATCGTATTGAAAGTTAAGGTTGTATGGGAGGTGCCACGCCTCTTTGTCCAATCCCGCCCATATATAGCCTATCATTCCTTCCAGACCATACCGCATCTGTGGTAAAAATTTTAAGAAAATCGGATCAGCCGTTTAGACGGAGAAGCGGAACAAACGTACAAACGTACAAACGTACAAACGAACAAACAGATTTATTATATTAATAGGATATATATATATATATATATATTTATATAAATATATATATATATATATATTTATTTATAATATCCTATTAATATAATAAATCTGTTTGTTTGTACGTTTGTTTGTAAAATATTTTTTTTTAAGGAGTTTTATTTTGAAAACCCCAGATTTAATTTAATGACATTTAAATAATTGTGTTCTGTCTGTTCTTGTGCTATTTGTTTCGGTTGATACAATATATTTATATATATTTTAATATATATATATATATATATATATATATATATATATATATATATATATATATATATATATATATACATATATATATATATATTTATATATATATATATAAATATATATATATATAAATATATATATATATATATATATATATATATATATATGTTCTCGCACACGTTTTGTTATCGTACCCTGTATTGAAATGTATAACTGTTAATATGTGTATTACTTATATTCAAACATTCGAAACAGTTTTGTAATGTTAATTGTTGAAGTGACATGTCATTTAATAAATAGCGCATTAATTTTGCAATAAACCGAGTAAAATCAATCGTTAACATATCAGAAGTGGGATTCTACTAAAGGCAAAATATTTTAAAATTAAAGTTACTTTAAATTAGAACTTTAAATCTTATTCCCAAACGACCTTTAAGTCGTCATCTGTGGTAGTTATGTCAAATAAACGTTTGAGTGAATTGAATTTTGATCAATTGTGCGAAATAGTCGGCAGCAACTCTGCTGTACAAAACATGCAACTAAATCCAATTAATATGTCAAATAATACTGGTGACAATATGAATTTATTGGAAGGTGACCCCGATGCCGCACGCAGATCACCAAGCGGTAATCCCGTTGCAGGCTGTGTTGCCATTACCCAACGGCCAAATATGGCTAAAATTTCTCAAAAAATTGCTAAAAATGGCTAAATTTTATTTCATTTAATATAAAACACCAGATTAGAAACTCTTATGTTAAGTGCCTAATTATACCCTACACTAAAAATGAAAGGGTATATTCAGTTTGGTACGCCGTTTGTAACACCCAGAAGGAAGCATCTCCGGTATGGAAAAGTATATATATATTCTTGATCAGCATGACCTCCTGAGTCGATTTAGCGATGTCCGTCTGTCTGTCCGTCTGTCTGTCTGTTGAAATCCCTACTACTTTTAAAATTATGATCCGACCACTTATGTTCAAATACCTCATATAAAATGTACATAAACTTTTTTTGGTCAAATATATATTGATATCATGCTCAAATACATAATAATAATGTTTTCCCACGAAACGACTTGTGGTTCAACAAAAAAAACGAAATTCGGTACACCTACCCATTTGTAAATATGGGTATCAAATGAATGGAAATACTTCAGCGATTGAAAGTTTGTAGTTATTTTCAGGATTCGTTTATGCTGGTGACCTATATACCACTGGTAACCACACATATGTGTAGGGTATTTATAGTCGGCTTAGACCGACTATAATTTTGATAATCCTAACTATCATAATAACACCTACTTTAAAATTTCCCATGTGATCTAACCTTCCCAACTGGTTTTTAGAATAATTTTGAAGATTGAGCGCTTAAATAATCCCGTTTAAGTTTCCTGAAGTACTTTAATATTCATTTTTTAACCATTTTAATGCAAATATCATCTATTCGGGATCCATGTCGAAACCATAAAACGTTGATCTTTTTATACATTTAATATACATTTAATAGAATCAAATTCTCATAAATACGTTGCGTTCGGAGAGAAATAAATTTCACATTATGCCAGACTTTTTTTTTTTTTTTTTGTTTTGGAATATCTATTAAGATCCACAGCACTCAGACAGACTATATCCATTGTACTGTGAAATCTATTCCCTACAATTTTGTGGTTAATATCACCACGAGCGCCCATGCCCAAGCCGGGATTCGAACCCGAGACCTTCAGAATGCAAGTCCAGCGCGCTACCTCTGGACTGCTGAGGCCGGCCAGACCTTAACAACACAATAAAAAAAATTTAATGGGAAGAAAACTACAATTACTGCAAGAGATTGGTTATTGTCGATTAATGGAATTGCAAACATGAACATGTGGTCTGATTCAGTGCGATGGCAATGCGCTCGTGCAAACTTGGTAGGAGCTGCGCTAAACTGCTACAACGCTGGTGAATTCAAAAGCTGGTCTGATTAAAGGTGAATTTAAAGAGACATTTGTAGGTCTACAATCAACATCCAATTTATGGGAGACGATGGCCTCCAGGCACCAGATGCCACCAGAGGATATAGCAGATTACTTTTATGAAAAACTTCGGCTGACACAGAGATTATGCTTAGAATTATAAAAGGTCTGCATTCTGTAGATTTAAGAAAATTTCTTTTACAGGGTTCACATCTTGGTTATAATGATATATACCAAAATATTCGCGAGTATTACCATACAGGTTGTCAACACAGTGAGATATTGTATAGACAACCAAATGCAACCAAATCATCGAGAAATTATCAAACAGATAGACCATCAGATGAAAGAACATGCAACAAATATGGCAAGCATGGACACTTTGCACTCTTCTGTCAATCGGAAAGGTCATTGCTTAAGTGTTTTCGATGTGATAGTGTGGGCCATGTAAAAAAGTTTTGTACGGAACCAATCCGATGTTTAAAATGCCATAAAATAGGCCACATTCATAGTCAATGTCGCAGTATTACAAATTCTATAGAAATAAAACCTATTGAAATGACGAATGATGTGTTGCTCTTGCAACACATCCTGATATAATAAGTTCAGGAGAGAATAATAAATATTTTCAAGATGGATTTGTTAATGAAAAATTAGTAAAATCATATATTGATCCAGGAAGTACTCTGATAATGATAAAAAAATCGGCAGCTGAAGACTTAATGATTAATTACAACGCTCCATCTAACAACGTTATTATCGGTGGATTTGGAAATGGTTCAGTAGTTCCAATAGGTGTTTTTAAAGCTTATTTGCGCGTTGATCAAGCCGGTGCTAATGACGAGTTTTATGTGGTCAATGATAAAGATTTAAGCATACCTCTGTTAATTGGGCAACCTTTTACAGAGCAAGAGCACATCACTATTGTTCGCCGTGGTAGGACGTTACGTTTGTTTGAGGAGAATATTTTTGAGCAGCCAGACGAATGTCAAAAAACCTCGAAGTGCCTGAACTTCCTAAAACAACAATTAAATTGTGTACGAAAGAAGCTACCGTTATACCCCCAAACTACATTGGAATTATTGATGCTTACAGTGATTTTCAAATTGAAAATAACATTTACATTGAAAACAGTGCAAACAAATTTGGTGCCGTAATACCGAACTGCATCATTGGTGGTAGCGAAATCGAGTTGAGTATACCTATAATGAATTTAACAACAAAATCAATAACTTTTGAGAAAAATGATCGCATTACAAGAGGAGAAATTTGTGTTGAAGTGCATGACTGTTCTATTAGAGAAAATGAGAAGACATTGGAAGATGTTATGAGTATATTTATGGAGAATTTTGATGTTAGTTAAATTTGTATTGGTAAAAATTTGAGCAACGAAGGTAAGTCGAAACTTCAAAAACTCATTTTAAGAAATCAAAGTTGTTTCGCAATTAATATGAGTGAATTGGGTTTTACTGACAATGTGAAATTTGCAATAGAAACGACAAATGAAAAACCTATTACTTTTCGCCCCTATCGTTTGAGTCATAGAGAGCGAGAGTTTGTTAGAAATGAAATGGAGGAAATGAAGCGGGCGGGAGAAATTTGTGATCAATTTTGCAAGTCCAATTTTAATTGTGAGTAAGAAAAACGGAGGCGGTCAGCCATAGTACTCGAAGCAGGGGGAATAACATGTAACCCTTGGGTACGTGCCGTAACTGTATGGGTACTATGGAAGTGCGACTATGACCTCCAAGTGGTGACCGCTGGAAACAGTCTCAGTACAGTCATGTCTCTGCTGAGAGCTGACTAGCATAGTCGGGCGAAACTGGACGATATGTGGAGGATTATGCCTTAATGTATAATCCAGAATCATTAAAATCATATATTCCCCTAGTCCACGATGTTATGCGACCCGTGTCATTGGACGGTTGCAGTCAGGGGCAAAAGACTGTGATGGAACGGAGCCTCGCTGATACCTGGTCGCCTCAGCGAGTATGTGTGGCCTTGTCATGGTATAAGGGGCTATGTCATGACCGACCTATAATCCCCTATTATTTTACTTACAGATGAACAGAAATATGGAAAAAACTTTAAAAAAGCAGGGCTTAACTGCTTCGGAACTGGCGGACAGAATGGAGGCGCATCTCCATGACGACGACCGCCAGGGGCAGAAGAAAAAACAAAAAGAAGAAACCCCAAAGGTAGCTAAGACCACGAGACAGGCCAAAACTGTCAAGTGTGAAGTGCCCAAGGAAGAAACAGTGTCTGAAGAGAAACCTACAACAAGTAGAGGGGCTGCTATGGCAGAGGCGAAGATTCGGAAACCCCGCCACATGCCAACATTACCACCATTATGGCAACCTGGTGGGGCAGACGATCCCCGACGCGAGGGACTGAATGGTTCTGGCAGGAAGTGGTACCTGCGGTACCTTGTAAAGGGGTTTAAACCCGACGAGGCCCGCAACAAGGCACTAGAGCACCGGCAGGGAAACCAAGGCACAGCAGAAGCCACAGTAGGCAATAAAAGAGCTATCGATGCGATTACGCCGCCAGAAAAGTACACCAAAAAGGTGCAAACGGAGAAGGCCTTAAACACCAATGCAGGTGGAGGGCATTTCACAAAGCCAGCACAAGGGAAACCACCCAAACCGAGCACAAGCTATGCTAGTGCCGTGAAGTCGGTAAGGGTGGCCGTATTGGCGAAGGACTTTCCCGGCGATCGTAGATGAAATGGATCTCGGATGGACGTGCAAACTGAAATTCGAGGGCATATCCTTCAAGCCAGGAATGCTGCTAGTGGAATGTACCAACCAGGAGACTGCAGACTAAAACAGGCGGCTGAAAAACTAACGGCGTGGAAGGGGGTGGATTTGATGGCATGTTTGGGTGATGACATACCTCACATGCACACCATCAAAATCTACTTTCCCAGAAGCGTTGGGAAAGAAACCAGCAAGTTGCTAAGCCTTCTGGACAAGCAGAATGAAGGGTTGAATACCGGTATATGGAAGGTATACCGGGTCACCGAAGATGCCAATGGTCAACTACTCCTGATTGGGGTCGATACTCAATCGATGGATGAGATCGAGAAGGCAGGGCGCGTGCTGAAATACAGGTTCGGCAACGTATCTGTGCACGTGTCGAAGAATAAGGACGACAAAGATGTCGACAAAAACGAAGAAGCACCGACGACATCGGCAGCAGGTACACTGCATGTGTCCCAGATGGAGGTGGATGATGTACCGTCAACCTCGACAGCAGGTCTGCAACTGTATAATGTCGAGGAGGCGGCAGATGAAGAAACTGGAGGCTACGTCGGCCTACCACGCTCGGAGGAGGAAATGTCGGATATCGACATAGCCCTTCTGTACGTGGGCGACGCCAGCAACCAGACCCTAACAGAGGACGAGGCGACTCTGTTAGAGGAAGAAATATAAAAAAAAATAGAAGCATGAACAGCACCAAATACGCCCAAATAAACCTGCATCACGCGAAGACGGCGTCTGACATCATCACGCAGGTCGTTGCAAAGCAACAAATTGGGATGGTGCTGATTCAAGAACCCTGGGTACTCAGCGGCCAGATTAAAGGTCTGGCAAGTAAGGATGCAAAGGTAATATGGGATATCAGGGTGGATAATCCTAGAGCTTGTATCTTGATTAGAAACGATATTAAATATCTTTGTCTTTCAGAATTCCTAACGCGGGATCAAGTAGTCATTCAGGTCTCTCTGATGATGAACGATAACACCCGCGAAGTAGTCATAGCGGCGTGTTATTTCCCTGGTGAGGAAACCATTGCACCACCAGCAGATATCCAGAAGGTGGTGGAGTACTGCCAAAAGAAGAACCTTCCACTAATCATCGGAAGTGACGCAAATGCGCATAATGAGGTATGGGGAAGCACGGACACAAATAAAAGGGGTGAGTACTTTTTAGAATTTTTAGTATCATATAACTTAGATATTTACAACGTGGGAAATACACCAACATTTGTAACTAGGTTACGTCAAGAGGTTCTTGATATCACTTTCGGGAACAGGTATATGACAGCCTATGTAAAAAACTGGAGAGTGTCCAGCGAACCATCTATGTCAGATCACAGGATAATACTGTTCGATATAGATGGGCTCACACCAAATGTAAGTAATATAATAAATCCCAGGAAAACAGACTGGGAGAAGTATAAAGACATACTAAAAACCAATTTAGAACGTATTAGTACAGGTAGTGCCGCAAGGCACCCATTAGAGCTGGAAGGTATGGTAAATGAAATAAACTATGCAATAAACGATGCCTATGCATCCAGCTGCACAGAGAAAAAAGTAACCAGACAAAGAGAAACTCCATGGTGGAGTGACCATTTGTAAAAACTAAGAACCAAAGTACGTAGGCTCTTTAATAGAGCTAAGCTTACTGGGGACTGGCAGGCCTACTCTGCCCTTCTTACCACATATAATAAAGAAATAAGAAGTGCGAAGAGGAAAAGCTTCCGAAACTTCTGTGAGAACATCACCGACACATCGGCTGCAGCGAGGCTATACAAGGCTATAGCAAAAGTTAAAACAGAAACATCACTCTCACTAAAAAGGGAGGATGGGAGCTATACCGAAAATGAGAATCAAAAGGTTTCACTTTTGCTAAAGACTCACTTTCCAGGCAGCACGTGCAAGAACACGATGAAATTCTTGTGAGACCCAGAATAGAAGACTGGGAGATTGCAAACAAGGTCTTTACAGAACAAAAAATTGATTGGGCCTTACAAACATTCCAACCTTTCAAGTCCCCAGGTGTTGACGGCATATTCCCAGCTTTGCTACAACAGGGTAAATATTACCTAATGAAACACCTGATAAGAATAACTAGAAGCAGCCTAGCACTAGGCTACATACCAAGCATTTGGAGAAGAGCCAAGGTGGTATTTATACCAAAGGTGGGTAAAAAAGATCCTACCCATCCAAAGTCCTTCAGGCCAATTAGTCTCACTTCCTTTGTACTCAAAGCAATGGAAAAGATAATAGACAATTATATCAGAGAGAATACTCTGAAAGAAATTCCACTACATGCCTGTCAGCATGCATACAGAGCAGGCAGATCCACAGAAACCGCTCTATATCAACTGACAAATATTACCATAGATCAAAAAGAGATCGCACTGTGTGCCTTCCTTGACATCGAGGCTGCCTTTATAAGATAATACCTCTCATGAGGGCATAAAGAGGTCCCTGGAGGTTAAGGGAGTAAACAACACTATGTCTAGATGGATGAGCGAAATGCTAAAATGCAGAACAGCAGAAGTAACGGTTGGGACAACCAACATAAGAATTATTACAACTAGAGGCTGTCCACAAGGGGGGTACTCTCACCCCTTATGTGGAGCTTGGTTGTAGATGAGCTACTGTGGAAACTTACAAACATGGGATTTGAATGTCAAGGGTACGCCGACGACATAGTAATCATAAGCAGAGTGAAATTTGACGACACTCTATGTGATAGAATAAAATTAGGTCTCAGAACTACAAAGGAATGGTGTGTAACTGTAGGACTAAATATAAATCCCGCAAAAACCACCATGGTACCCTTTACAAGAAGAAGAAACCATAATATTAGACCAATCCGGCAAGATGGAGTCGAAGTAAGCCGGAGTGAAGAAGTCAAATATTTAGGAATTACACTAGATAGCAAACTTCCATGGAAGCAACAAGAAAAAGAAGTCATAATAAAAGCCACACGGGCAATTATGATAAGTAGGTCCATTGCATGCAAATGTTGGGTTTGCACACCCAAAATAATGCGATGGATGTATACAATGACCAATTATGACCAATTATTATGTATGGAATAGTGGTATGGGCAAAAAGACTAAGTCTTCGGACAACACAGAAATCTCTAGAGAAAGTTCAACGGCTAGCTTGTTCTTGTATAACAGGAGCCATGAGAACATGTCCCACTGCGGCAATTGAATTTGCACCATTACACCTGTTCCTGCAGGGAGTGGCAAGAGGAGCACTCCACCGCATAGCAAACGAAGGTATTGGAAATGGAGGACGTATGAAGCCCGGGAAAGCGTGTCTTCTGACCCGACTGTTTCCCACGCTACCAACTTCAATAGACCATAAAACGAAGAGATTCAACTTCGTAAAAAACTTCAAGACGAAACGCAGTAACAAAAAGATATGGAAAAACATATCTGACACATATGATATACACAAGAATATGATCACGTGGTACACGAATGGATCACTAACAGATGAAGGAACCGAAGCAGGGGTATATGGGCCTAGAACCAAATACTTCGAAGCCATGGGGAAATACACCAGTATCTTTCAAGCGGAAATATACGCTATAGATGGATGCATCCAGTTCAATCTGGATAGGCTTTATAGCAATAGAAATATAGCAATCCTGTCAGACAGCCAGGCAGCCATAATGGCATTAGAATCTTACGAGATAAATTCAGAACTAGTATGGGAATGTCTAGGTAAAATAAATAAACTAGGTATGAATAATAGTGTCACCATACTCTGGGTCCCTGGCCACAGAGGAATAGAAGGCAATGAAGAAGCTGACAAACTTGCACAGAAAGGAGCCGCCACAAAGCTAATAGGACCCGAACCTTTTTGTGGAATCGGTGACAGTGTTGTAAAAAAGTTTTTACGAGAATAACTACTTAACACCAGAGAACTCCTATGGTTGGGGTAGGCTAAAATACGTCAATCAATGAAATTCATTGGGTCCTATAACTTAAGAAGATTTAAAGAATACATTAAGCTATCGAAGAAAAACCTGAGAATTCTAACAGGACTTCTTACAGGTCATTGTCGGCTTGCTAAACATCTAACTAGGATGGGTATACAAACTGACAGTACATGTAGATTCTGTCTAGAAGACGATGAAGATCCAGAACACATTTTAGAAACGTGTCCAGCACTAATGCGTACAAGAATGCAAATACTTGGGAATCGACAACCAAGTCCAAACGATATTAGAAAGATGAACCCTAACCATATAATCAGGTTTTTAACTGAGATAGGCTTGACGGACATCTTATAGAACTATTTAAAACCAGAAACCCCTATAAATAGTATAGGGAGATGCCACAGCTGAGAATGGCTTCAGTCATGGTATCAAGCGGGGCACAATAGATCTATTCAGGTCGCAGTGCATCACCCCGAAGCAATAATAATAAAAAAAAGAAAAACGGAGAG
Source organism: Dryomyza anilis (assembly GCA_951804985.1). Taxonomy (NCBI): domain Eukaryota; kingdom Metazoa; phylum Arthropoda; class Insecta; order Diptera; family Dryomyzidae; genus Dryomyza; species Dryomyza anilis. The sequence continues at coordinate 53,879,576 of OX638135.1, forward strand.
AGACGAATATGTATTGATTACAGAGCATTAAACAAAATAACGAAGAAAATTCAATACCCATTGATATAATTAACGACAATATAGAATGTTTAAAAGATAAAAAAATTTTTACAGCTTTGGACATGAAAAGTGGATAATATCAAAGTAGCTAAAGAGTCCCGTAGCTAAAGAGTCCCGACATTTAACGGCTTTCATAACACCCGATGGTCATTTTGAGTTTTTGCGAATGCCTTTCGGCGTTTGTAATGAGCCTGCAGTTTTTCAGAATACCATAAACAAAATTCTTGGTTCACTACGATTTACAATAGCTCTAGCTTATTTCGATGATATTTTAATTCCATCAGAAAATGAACAAGAAGGTATAGAAAATCTAGAGACAATTTTACATGTTCTTAAAATGCAAATTTGAAATTAAATTTATCAAAATGTAAATTTTTATTTGACAAAATTGATTATTTGGGATTTGAAATTGAAAATGGTACTGTCAGACCTTCGGAGTCCAATATAAAATGTGTCGCTCATTTTCCAACACCAACTAACGTTCATAAAGTGAGATAATTTTTGGGCTTAGCGAGTTATTTTCGCCAATTTATAAAAGATTTTGGTGTGATTGCGAAACCACTCACTCAACTAACACATAAAAACTCTAATTGGATTTGGACAAATAAAGAAAATGATGCACTCAAAACATTAAAAGACAAATTGACGCAGAGGCCCACTCTCTCAATGTACTCTCCAGATGCGAAGACTGAAGTGCACACCGACGCATCACAGGTCGGTTTTGGTGGAATTTTGTTACAAGAACAACATGATAAAAAATTGCAGCATATGCGAGCAAACAAACTACGCCTGAAGAATATAAATACCATTCAACAGAATTCGAAACCTGTTGTTTGGACGCTAGAAAAATATATAGTTTATTTAATTGGAATTAACTTCACAATCGTGACCGACTGCCGTAAGAAGCGCACTTTCAAAATAAGATGTTATACCAAGAATAGGTCGCTGGTGGTTACGACTTCAAGAATTTCAATTTGATATTATTCAACGTCCAGGGAGTCATATGAACCATGTTGACTCGCTCAGTCGTAATCCCTATGAAAACTCTGAACAAAGCGAAACAGTTGCAGACATATTCGCGCTTTATAACACTATGAGCGAATTAGACTGGTTGACTATATTACAACTCTTTGACTCAAAATTGAAATGTATTGCAGAATCTTTAAAAAAAAATTAGATTTATATGACCGAAACGTTCGTGAAAATTTTGTAATGAAAAGAAATAAAATTTATCGGAAAATCGATGGTAACCTAAAACTGTATGTTCCCGATAATGCTCAATGAATAATCGTAAATACATACCATGATAAATACGCTCATATTGGATTTGACAAAACCGTGGTAAAATTAAAGAATATTATTGGTTTCCAAGATTAAAATGATACGTGAAAAATTATATTGCCTCATATGCTGACTGTTTGTATCATAAATTACCTGGTGGCAGAAAAACTGGACTACTTCACCCTATTGATAAAATCGGCGTTCCATTTCACACTGTACATTTCGACCATCTGGGCCCATTTGTGAGAAGTAGCAAGGGAAATACATATATATTCGCGGCAATAGATGGATTTACAAAATATTGTATTTTAAAGGCGGTCCGTAATACAAAGTCGAGCACAACTGTTTATGCAGTAGAGGAAATAATTTATTTATTTCGGTGCACCAACAAGATTTATTACAGACTTAGGTACATCATTTACCGGAACAAATTTTGAGAAATTTTGTAAGGATAGAAATAATCTACATATAAGAAATGCAACAGCAAGTCCCACAGCCAACGGCCAAGTGGAAAGATTAAATAGAAGTATAACACCGATGATCGCCACAATGAGCAAGAAAGTGGACAGCAAAAATTGGGATACTTTTGTTGGAGTAGCACAGTTTAGCCTGAACAACACGTATCATCGCGCAATCAAAACATTTCCATTTAAACTGTTATTTAATTATATTCCACGAAATATTGATGGCTGCCTAATAAAAGATAGTGTTCGAGAGTCCTTAAACATCACTCATCAAGATATCGAAAAACAAGATAGACGAAGAACCAAGTACGACCGGCGATGCTGTCATCAAAGTAAACTCTGAAAAGAAATATTTTCCATCACGTGTTGATAATATCAATCTCTGGAATTTTTATTTTAACTTTTACCATTAATAGGTTATATTTGAGTTGACTTTTTTACACCATTGGATTTACATAATTGTAATATAAATCTAGAGTATGGAGAAAGTACGCCATTTTCCTTTTTTATAGAAGTCAAATTACCTAAAAATTTTTTATGCAAATGTTTAAGAACTCAGGATGTTTTCTATCAGTCGACTATAAATATCACTATTTTCATTGCTGTTGTGGCAAACATCACGTAACTATCTGCATATATGTCATATTTCTTGCGATCATCAGTGTTATACTTCTATTTAATCTTTCCACTTGGCCGTTGGCTCTGGGAGTTGCTATTGCATTTCTTATATGTTGTGCTCAAATCAAATCGATGTTCATCTGTTGATGGGTGGCAGCAAAGAGATCGAGCTCAGCGCAATTGCAGCCCCGAGAACCTCAAAGAAGGAGGGTTGAAAAGGAAATGACGAAATTCACCTCTTGACGTTTCACCTGTCACAGAATGTACTAAATAAATAATACAAGGTTTACACTGCAAGAGTTTTGGCGTAAACATTGCCGCCCACTTTGCAGTAGTACACACTGCAAACTTAATTAGATAAAAAGAAAGATTTCCAGGCTGTAAAGGCTCGAATACGATAGAATAATTAGCTAGAGATATACAAAAAACTCTACCGTAGAGCTCCCTACAGTGGAGCTCTATGTAGTGTTTACACAACTCAATGAGATTTTTCGCTATATTTTGCTCTAACTCTAGTTATTTTATCTATCGTGTAAACTCGCACGAAAAGAAAACAAAATTAATATGTACAAATAAGTTAAAGACAAAAGGATAACAAAGTAGTTAACAAAAGGTACAGATCAGAAAGGATCAATCCAAAAATATGGTTTTGGGAAAGAAGCAGTATTTTGAAAATGACCAAGCTCAACCATAGAAGGGTAGTTGGTTTTAAAAGGCGAATGTACCGCATATATACCATCCCTTTTGCGTTTGGTAACATCAATGTCATCACGGACAGTAGTGGCAAAGCAAGAAACTTTGTGACCTGGTAGTGGTCTCCCGTAAGAATCCAGCCAAATACAGTTTCTTGGGCAATGAGGGTGCCTAGGACGTTTCGCTTTATACCATCCATCATAATCAATGGATAGAGGTCGCCACCAATTAAAATGTCAACCGTAGAACTTTGGAAAAAGTTTTTATCAGCTAAGACCATATTTGGTAATTGATGCTGGATAGATGGTTCTATTTGACTTGATGGCAATTCTCCTACAATTTTGGGTAAAACCAGTGCCGTTGCCTCTAAGTGTAAGTTGGGATCAATGAGAGATCCAATTACAAAAGAGCAACGCTTTGTTCGACTGGCAGCGACTGCATGGTTCACACTAGCAATGCAGGTTCGTGTCGAAGACACTGGCAGCTTCAAAAGATTACTAAGGCGTTCGGAAATGAAAGAACTTTCGGACGCAGAATCAATTAGTGCCCTTGTAGAGTACGTAATACCCATGTGACATACATTAATAATGGCAGTGCCCAGAAGGACTTCTGAAATTTGCGAATCAGAATGAAATTGAATGTTTTGTGTGATGCATGGTGGAGGACGTGATCCTGGCGCTGCCGACGTAATCGGCTCACAGCTCATGAAAGGAGATGAAGTGGACTGTATGTTGTTTAAAGGTGGTTGCGTGTTGAATGGCGGAGGGAGAGACCCTATGGCCACCGACTTAGTCGTATCACTGCTCATTAAAGGAGCCGAAGTCTGAAAGACATCCCTATGTAAAAGCGTATGATTAAGCTCATGGGACCTATTAAGACAGTTGACGCAACATTGAAACTTTTTTACAGTGGAATAGCGATCGGAGACGCTCATTTGTAAAAATAGTTTACAGACCCGCAAAACATGTTTCTGTTTGGAGCAAAGAACGCAAAGTGATCCTGTAAGGTGTGCGTGAAAACTATTGTATTTTTTAGGCAGAGCTGGGTGTTGTGGATGAAGCGGTTTGGCACGTGGAGGTTTAACGGTAGTATGACCGCGGATGTATCCGATGGATTCGAGTGTCTTGAAGCGTTCAGAAAAGGAACTCTAATTGGATTTGGACAAATAAAGAAAATGATGCACTCAAAACATTAAAAGACAAATTGACGCAGAGGCCCACTCTCTCAATGTACTCTCCAGATGCGAAGACTGAAGTGCACACCGACGCATCACAGATCGGTTTTGGTGGAATTTTGTTACAAGAACAACATGATAAAAAATTGCAGCATATGCGAGCAAACAAACTACGCCTGAAGAATATAAATACCATTCAACAGAATTCGAAACCTGTTGTTTGGACGCTAGAAAAATATAGAGTTTATTTAATTGGAATTAACTTCACAATCGTGACCGACTGCCGTAAGAAGCGCACTTTCAAAATAAGATGTTATACCAAGAATAGGTCGCTGGTGGTTACGACTTCAAGAATTTCAATTTGATATTATTCAACGTCCAGGGAGTCATATGAACCATGTTGACTCGCTCAGTCGTAATCCCTATGAAAACTCTGAACAAAGCGAAACAGTTGCAGACATATTCGCGCTTTATAACACTATGAGCGAATTAGACTGGTTGACTATATTACAACTCTTTGACTCAAAATTGAAATGTATTGCAGAATCTTTACAAAAAAAATTAGATTTATATGACCGAAACGTTCGTGAAAATTTTGTAATGAAAAGAAATAAAATTTATCGGAAAATCGATGGTAACCTAAAACTGTATGTTCCCGATAATGCTCAATGAATAATCGTAAATACATACCATGATAAATACGCTCATATTGGATTTGACAAAACCGTGGTAAAATTAAAGAATATTATTGGTTTCCAAGATTAAAATGATACGTGAAAAATTATATTGCCTCATATGCTGACTGTTTGTATCATAAATTACCTGGTGGCAGAAAAACTGGACTACTTCACCCTATTGATAAAATCGGCGTTCCATTTCACACTGTACATTTCGACCATCTGGGCCCATTTGTGAGAAGTAGCAAGGGAAATACATATATATTCGCGGCAATAGATGGATTTACAAAATATTGTATTTTAAAGGCGGTCCGTAATACAAAGTCGAGCACAACTGTTAATGCAGTAGAGGAAATAATTTATTTATTTCGGTGCACCAACAAGATTTATTACAGACTTAGGTACATCATTTACCGGAACAAATTTTGAGAAATTTTGTAAGGATAGAAATAATCTACATATAAGAAATGCAATAGCAAGTCCCAGAGCCAACGGCCAAGTGGAAAGATTAAATAGAAGTATAACACCGATGATCGCCACAATGAGCAAGAAAGTGGACAGCAAAAATTGGGATACTTTTGTTGGAGTAGCACAGTTTAGCCTGAACAACACGTATCATCGCGCAATCAAAACATTTCCATTTAAACTGTTATTTAATTATATTCCACGAAATATTGATGGCTGCCTAATAAAAGATAGTGTTCGAGAGTCCTTAAACATCACTCATCAAGATATCGAAAAACAAGATAGACGAAGAACCAAGTACGACCGGCGATGCTGTCATCAAAGTAAACTCTGAAAAGAAATATTTTCCATCACGTGTTGATAATATCAATCTCTGGAATTTTTATTTTAACTTTTACCATTAATAGGTTATATTTGAGTTGACTTTTTTACACCATTGGATTTACATAATTGTAATATAAATCTAGAGTATGGAGAAAGTACACCATTTTCCTTTTTTATAGTAGTCAAATTACCTAAAAAGTTGTGATGCAAATGTTTAAGAACTCAGGATGTTTTCTATCAGTCGACTATAAATATCACTATTTTCATTGCTGTTGTGGCAAACATCTCGTAACTATCTGCATATATGTCATATTTCTTGCGATCATCAGTGTTATACTTCTATTTAATCTTTCCACTTGGCCGTTGGCTCTGGGAGTTGCTATTGCATTTCTTATATGTTGTGCTCAAATCAAATCGATGTTCATCTGTTGATGGGTGGCAGCAAAGAGATCGAGCTCAGCGCAATTGCAGCCCCGAGAACCTCAAAGAAGGAGGGTTGAAAAGGAAATGACGAAATTCACCTCTTGACGTTTCACCTGTCACAGAATGTACTAAATAAATAATACAAGGTTTACACTGCAAGAGTTTTGGCGTAAACATTGCCGCCCACTTTGCAGTAGTACACACTGCAAACTTAATTAGATAAAAAGAAAGATTTCCAGGCTGTAAAGGCTCGAATACGATAGAATAATTAGCTAGAGATATACAAAAAACTCTACCGTAGAGCTCCCTACAGTGGAGCTCTATGTAGTGTTTACACAACTCAATGAGATTTTTCGCTATATTTTGCTCTAACTCTAGTTATTTTATCTATCGTGTAAACTCGCACGAAAAGAAAACAAAATTAATATGTACAAATAAGTTAAAGACAAAAGGATAACAAAGTAGTTAACAAAAGGTACAGATCAGAAAGGATCAATCCAAAAATATGGTTTTGGGAAAGAAGCAGTATTTTGAAAATGACCAAGCTCAACCATAGAAGGGTAGTTGGTTTTAAAAGGCGAATGTACCGCATATATACCATCCCTTTTGCGTTTGGTAACATCAATGTCATCACGGACAGTAGTGGCAAAGCAAGAAACTTTGTGACCTGGTAGTGGTCTCCCGTAAGAATCCAGCCAAATACAGTTTCTTGGGCAATGAGGGTGCCTAGGACGTTTCGCTTTATACCATCCATCATAATCAATGGATAGAGGTCGCCACCAATTAAAATGTCAACCGTAGAACTTTGGAAAAAGTTTTTATCAGCTAAGACCATATTTGGTAATTGATGCTGGATAGATGGTTCTATTTGACTTGATGGCAATTCTCCTACAATTTTGGGTAAAACCAGTGCCGTTGCCTCTAAGTGTAAGTTGGGATCAATGAGAGATCCAATTACAAAAGAGCAACGCTTTGTTCGACTGGCAGCGACTGCATGGTTCACACTAGCAATGCAGGTTCGTGTCGAAGACACTGGCAGCTTCAAAAGATTACTAAGGCGTTCGGAAATGAAAGAACTTTCGGACGCAGAATCAATTAGTGCCCTTGTAGAGTACGTAATACCCATGTGACATACATTAATAATGGCAGTGCCCAGAAGGACTTCTAAAATTTGCGAATCAGAATGAAATTGAATGTTTTGTGTGATGCATGGTGGAGGACGTGATCCTGGCGCTGCCGACGTAATCGGCTCACAGCTCATGAAAGGAGATGAAGTGGACTGTATGTTGTTTAAAGGTGGTTGCGTGTTGAATGGCGGAGGGAGAGACCCTATGGCCACCGACTTAGTCGTATCACTGCTCATTAAAGGAGCCGAAGTCTGAAAGACATCCCTATGTAAAAGCGTATGATTAAGCTCATGGGACCTATTAAGACAGTTGACGCAACATTGAAACTTTTTTACAGTGGAATAGCGATCGGAGAAGCTCATTTGTAAAAATAGTTTACAGACCCGCAAAACATGTTTCTGTTTGGAGCAAAGAACGCAAAGTGATCCTGTAAGGTGTGCGTGAAAACTATTGTATTTTTTAGGCAGAGCTGGGTGTTGTGGATGAAGCGGTTTGGCACGTGGAGCTTTAACGGTAGTATGACCGCGGATGTATCCGATGGATTCGAGTGTCTTGAAGCGTTCAGAAAGGAACGCATCAAGACAACTTCACTTAGGGATAGCCGACTTATCCAACAAGCTTTGTTCCCAGAGAGCCAAGGTTGCTTCAGGTAAGCGCTGAGAGCATATAAGTATTAGGATAGGATCCCAATTTGTTGTATCGATATCGTAAATGGAAAAAGATGCAAGACTATTGTTAATAGTGCGTTGCAAATTCTTAAGTGCTGCCGCGCTTTCAGAGGTTACGACAGGAAGGTCGAATAAAAGTTTTAGTTGGCCGTTGACCAACACACGCTTATTATCATAAATGTATTTTAGATTTCGCCAGGCTAAATCAAAACCGCTATTCGTAAGAGGGGCCCTTTGCACTATATCGCGCGCATCTCCGCTCGTCTTTTGCAAAATCTTCCTGGGAATCCAGGAATTGCAGGCATCGATAATATTTGGTTCTAAATGTGGACCAAAGTGATTTTAATTCATCACTGAATACTTCCAGTGAGAATTTGGTATGGCTGTCAACCAAAATGTCATTAAATGATGACTGAAATTCGACCAGTGCATTTGCTGCACGGATAAAAAGATCCAAAGCAGTCATATTGAATAGAGTTTAAAAGGAAGCCCTTAAAAAAAATAAAAAATCTGCAAGAAAAAGTCAACAGTAAATTGTTGAATTTGAAATATAAAAATATTAGATCAATTACTATATAAGTTCACATACAATTTATAAACACAGGCAGGGATGTCTCTTCAAGTAGGGAAGCATACACCAAAAAATCAAATATGTGTTTAATAAATATATTTTTTTTAAACAGTTTAAAAAATAAAAATTGTTCTAAAAAGAATTTTAAATTTCCAAAGCAATTTAAAAAATTGGTCGTTAAATATTTTGAAAAACAATCAATTTGAAAAAATAAAAACAATTTATAAAAATCAAAATGTCTTCATTAAACAGATTTAAATGTCTAAAGTTTTCTTAATTTTTTAAATGAATTTAAAAAGAACTTTTTAAAGATTCAAAAAAAAATATGTTTAAAAATTTTAAACAATTATAAGAAAATATGTGCTGAAAAATAAATTTAAATTTGCAAAGCAATTTACATATTCAATATAATAATGATATTAAATAATTCTATGATATTAAATAATAATATGAATAATAATAATCAGGGACGTAAACCTTGGAAAAGAGCGCGTTCCTAAAAATTTGTAAAATGAAAAACAACAAATGCACACTGGTAATTTATTTATTTGCATAGAAATTCACATAAGATATCTTATAACGATTAAATTATTTAATTTATTGAAATAAATTTATTTTCGCCACCACGGTGCTTGTGCAATCAGATATTTAACATGTGAGTCAAAGCAGCAGAGTCGAATGTTGCTGCAGCAGGTTGACACGATGAGTCGATGCACTGTCCGTCACAAAAAAATCGGAGAGAATCGCACAAGTATTGCGCGAGAGAGGTCCAGTCTCAAAGAAGACAATCGCATCCACTCACTAAATGATCTGTCCAACGATGCGATTATTTCCACTCAATTGTGACTCTAAATCGATGAGCACTTGTAAAGGTTGAGGCGACAATAGCTTTCAGCCGATCACTCACGAATTGTGTGCAGTATGGCAATCACAATTATAAAATACTATGCTGCACTCTGGCAGAGTGGCAGCAGTTTATATGAATGGCACTCAAAAAAGACTTAAGCCACGAACTCGACGCGATAAAATGCAATGCTGCACATGCTCTCTGGAAGAGAGGCAGTCGTCACTCAATTTAAACTAAAACTTGGTTCTCACTTTTCACGAAGAGTGTGTGTATGTGACAAAACAATAGCGAAAATAGTAGAGTTGCCACGTTACAATTAAAATTTATAAAATAATTTTTCTTTTAAGTTGTATTTTTAATGAGTCAAAAATGGACTCAAAAAGCGTTTAAAAAATTATTTTAACGGAAAATCACTAATGAATGTTTGGTTTTTCGGCCTTCACACGATTTATTAATTTTTAAAACACACACTTTTCGCGAATATGATGTTGGTAACCACGAAACACAAATGAAATTTGCTCAATTCAACGACGTTTGAATTGTTTGGTCCACGGCACGAAGTCAGCAAGGACTTATACGATTTAAATAATAAATCAGATTATAAATAAAATATAATATTAAAGATTTATTATACTTAAGTTTTTGCTCAAATAAATATTTAATATATTAAATATACCTTTCTGCTTAAGGAATTCGTGTTTCTGCTATATTTGTTGTACGTTGAAATATGCGTTGTAAACGTTTCTCTTTTGTTGTCCGTCCGAAACTTCGCTTCGTTGATGCAGTCAGCTGGAGCGGCGCAATGCAAATTTTATTTTTCACTTTTTTCTAAATGGAATAAATTCTTTCTAATTAATTTTGAATTATTGATCCGGCTCGAAGAACCAAAATGTTTACGCAAAAAGGCGTACTTAACGGATTTTCAATATCTTCAAAATTAATTAAAAAGCCAGAAGGTTATGGTTCTTTATTTGAGCAATATAAATTAAGAGACAAACGGAAGTGTTTGCCATATAACATGAGAAAATGTATAAAGATACAAATAAGATTGGAATCAAATAGGGAGATCCAATATATAGATATATAATATAAAATATAATGATTTGCGGGAACGTAGTTCTTACGATGTTCATCTGTTGATGGGTGGCAGCAAAGAGATCGAGCTCAGCGCAATTGCAGCCCCGAGAACCTCAAAGAAGGAGGGTTGAAAAGGAAATGACGAAATTCACCTCTCGACGTTTGACATGTCACAGAATGTTCTAAATAAATAATACAAGGTTTACACTGCAAGAGTTTTGGCGTAAACAATATATATATATATTATATATATACACGCTGCAAAAAAAATGGCTCTCCCAAACATAGTCTTGCAGGCATTAACTTGTATGTTTGGAATTTTAGGTAAACATAAAATGTAATTGTCTGATAAATCATTTGTAAACAGGGTTGTATTGAGACTTCAACAATGTAGTAATGAGCTCTGATTTACCTTATGATATCACGGAAACATTTTGATGTTGCCCCTTCATATGGCATATGTTCTAATAGAAACATAATAGTTACTACATCCACACAAAATAAATATTTGAACCGAAACATAAATATGTTTAGAATATAACATGATTTGGAACGACCTGAATATAAATATGTTTCCAGAGAAATATATCAGTTGCTTCTGTTCAAAAAGTTTTATGTTTACATAAAAACATACTTTTGGAAAGGAATCCTGAAAATAAAATAAAAATAAAATATTGTTTTTTTTTTATTAAATTTTATTAAAAATCATTAAACATGCACAGTGGGAATTAATAATATTTGAATTCATATACAAATTTTTAAATGCATAAATAAATAATTGAATTTAAACTGCAAGTACAAGTCTCAGTGCAACACATAGCGTTGGCAAGGAATTCGCGGAGCCTGTTGCAAAAAACCATGCCGAATTCTGTTTGAAAATAGAAGCACTGATTTTTCAGTTGTAGTTTTTTTGATGAAATATCCGTGTCGGCTTTTCACAATATTTTTAGAAAAAGATTCGGGAACAATTAAATTATATACTGCTCTATTGAATGATATTATTTGTTACTATTTGTATTTTTTGTACCACAATTTGTATATATTTTTAAATTTACAAATGACATCGTATTACCGATACGAATACGTTTTCTCAACAAACTTCAAAAGACACGTATGCAGAAAATGGCGGTCACCGAATATTGCAAGAATACTTTTATTTACATCTAATTTCATTTTTTTTCGTGTCTTTTCAAACATCAGTATGTTTAAAAGGACCAATACAAACTTCAAACGATGACAAAAGAGACGTACTCCGCACAACGAGTGCCAACTTCGTATACAAGAATATATATATATATATATATATATATATATATATATATATATATATATATATATATATATATATATATATATATATATATATATATATATATATATATGTATATATATATATATATAAATATATATATATATATATATATATACATATATATTTATATAATATTGTAACGAAATGAGGTAATTTCAGTTTTTAGAAAATTCCAACAAACTGGAACAGAAACTTCAGGAAAATTCCGAACAGCTACAAGAATATTCGAAGCAGAAACATAAATATGTTTAGAATATAACATGATTTGGAACGACCTGAATATAAATATGTTTCCAGAGAAATATATCAGTTGCTTCTGTTCAAAAAGTTTTATGTTTACATAAAAACATACTTTTGGAAAGGAATCCTGAAAATAAAATAAAAATAAAATATTGTTTTTTTTTTATTAAATTTTATTAAAAATCATTAAACAAGCACAGTGGGAATTAATAATATTTGAATTCATATACAAATTTTTAAATGCATAAATAAATAATTGAATTAAAACTGCAAGTACAAGTCTCAGTGCAACACATAGCGTTGGCAAGGAATTCGCGGAGCCTGTTGCAAAAAACCATGCCGAATTCTGTTTGAAAATAGAAGCACTGATTTTTCAGTTGTAGTTTTTTTGATGAAATATCCGTGTCGGCTTTTCACAATATTTTTAGAAAAAGATTCAGGAACAATTAAATTATATACTGCTCTATTGAATGATATTATTTGTTACTATTTGTATTTTTTGTACCACAATTTGTATATATTTTTAAATTTACAAATGACATCGTATTACCGATACGAATACGTTTTCTCAACAAACTTCAAAAGACACGTACGCAGAAAATGGCGGTCACCGAATATTGCAAGAATACTTTTATTGACATCTAATTTCATTTTTTTTCGTGTCTTTTCAAACATCAGTATGTTTAAAAGGACCAATACAAACTTCAAACGATGACAAAAGAGACGTACTCCGCACAACGAGTGCCAACTTCGTATACAAGAATATATATATATATATATATATATATATATATATATATATATATATATATATATATATATATATATATATATATATATGTATATATATATATATATATAAATATATATATATATATATATATATATATATACATATATATTTATATAATATTGTAACGAAATGAGGTAATTTCAGTTTTTAGAAAATTCCAACAAACTGGAACAGAAACTTCAGGAAAATTCCGAACAGCTACAAGAATATTCGAAGCAGGTTCTGGAAGTTTCTAATTCACTTCATGGCGAAGTAAATGAGCTTAAAGCGCATATGATTGACGTTGATGATAAAATGTAAAGATTATAAGACAACGCTGTATAGAAATATCAAGGTTTCGACAAAGAGCTACAGAAAATACAAGAAGATTTCAGTTTACTACAGCTAAGTGGACCCTCACTGCATGTTGCCAGTGGTACGAAGCTGAAACGGCCGGTGTACGATAGAACAACTGCGTTTAGCATTTTTCAGCTACAATTTGAGACAATGGCTGTAACTAATCGATGGAACAATGAAGACATGGTAGCAGCGCTTATTGTGGCATTGAATGGAGGCGCAGTCGTAGTTTTGCTGACAGTTCCAAAAAGTGACATAAACAAAGGAACAAACGAACATAATTCACATTCGTTCATTGGGTCTCGTGCCAGATGATCAATGGAGTCTAAAGCAAATACGAAATGATGAAAAGATGGACCCCGACATCGAAAAAATTAGGACGTTCAAAGAACAACAAAGAAAGCCATTATGGAAAGAAGCACAAACAAATTCGGGGCATACTGCATACATTTTTTTAACTATTAACACACATATATATATATATATATATATATATATATATATATATATATATATATATATATATATATATATATACATCTGCACAAGTGCATTCGAAACCCACTTCAACACATTCACTTATTTACTGTCGTCAACTCTATGCTTGAAAATCAAATGAATGGGTTGCTCACAACAACTAAGAACCAAGTACTGTCTACCAAATACTGCGTATGACACCGAGTACTTAGTGCATTTTTTTTTTATCATTCTTACTCTAAGGAATTTTTATTAATATTGAAATATGAAAAAAAAAACAAAAGTTATAAGAAAATCATATAATATTTTATATTAAGTTTTTTATTTATCGAAAAATATTTTTTCATTATTTACTTTCTTTCATTAATTAATTTAATTAGAATTTTTTTTTTTGACATATTGCTTTTCGACCAGGGGATCGATTCTCGTATTGTGAAGCGGTGAAGTGATAAACATTTTATCATATTCATTTTCATTTGAAGTTTTCATAACTTCATAATGCTTAAAAAGGCGATTCTCCTTTTAGCAGTGAAAACATTGCTATGAACAATGTGGTGAGTTTCGACAAATGATATTTTATGTCAAATAAATTTGTCAAAATAATTTAGCATTCAAATGAATTAAAACATTTGAATGCAGCAATTCAATTGGAATAAAGAATAATTAAAGAAAAGTAAATGTGCAAATAGTGATGATTAAAGGGTTCTTGTGCTATTGTACATTTTGCGAGATTATAAATTATGTGCAAAAATGTACATCATATTGATGAATTCCGTTCTTCAAACCATAATTCATTGTATTGAAGAACCATTCATAATATTAATGACTAACGACATTATTGTTATGAATGCTATCATAAATATGAAGAACGATTGGTAACTGTCGAAAAAGTGTTCTTCAATAAGATGAACTGTATTTGAAGAATACGTTTCATCATATCAATGAACCAAAATATAAAATACAACATATACAGCTGTGTGCGCTCTCCTATAAATTATAAATTCGATTTTTTAGAAGTGTTTCGTATAAGAACAATCAATTATTTTTATGTATAATTTCCATTTATTGGAATTATCTCATTACAATGACGTCTTATTTTTTCATATTCTTAACCTATTTTAAAAAAATTTGTTATCTTTTGTAAATGAGTCTTGAATTTAGGTGTGAAAAATAATAGCAGCGATACCAAATTTAAAATTTGTATTTATATTAGTTAGGCTAATTTGAAATGTATGGTTGAATATTTGAAATATTTTATGTTGCTTTGATTAAATATGGAATATACATAACCCTGTTTTAGTAAATCGCGCAAATACCTTAAAAATCCTTAAAATTTTTTAATAGAGCTTTCAATATTATATTGGATATTGTGATTTTTTGATACTTTTTTTACGTTTAGGCACGTGTTTCGTATTTGTTGTCAAAGTAATTGCTTCAGTTAACATTTTAGCTAAGATATAAACAATATCCTGTATAATTTTGAAAGCTCTATTAAAAAATTTTAAGGATTTTCAAGGATATTTCGCTATTTACTAAAACAAATTTTTGTAGGTTCCATAATTAATCAAAGCAACACAAAATATTTCAAATATTTAACAATACTATTCAAATTAGCCTAACTTATATAAATACAAGTTTTAAATTTAAAAACTTTGAAGAAAGTAATGGATTTTGTAACAAATTTGGAATCGCTGCTATTATTTTTCACACCTAAAGTCAAGACTCATTTAGTAAAGGTACCATATATTTTGAAATAGGTTAAGAATATGAAAAATAAGACGGCATAGTAATGACATAGTTCCAATAAATGTAAATTAGAAAAATAATTGATTGTTCATATTATGGAACACTTCTACAAATATAAATTTTTAATTTATACGAGAGCGCTGCTATTATTTTTCACACAGCTGTATGTTTTTCATATTGAAGAACGCTGTTCATTAAACCAAATTTCTTTTAAAATATTTATTTTTCGTTCATTGTTTGCCGTACTTCTCAGTTCTCAAGTAGTTCTTGTATGTTATTTCTTATATAATGCTTGCTCGACATGCATAAATTAGTAAAATATTTTATAATATATTTATTATAATTACAACTTTTTAATAATTAAAAAAAGTTTTTTATCAAAAAAAAAATTATTTTCGTCGAAAAACAAAATAAATTACATATTGTGTGTTTTATACACAGAATAATATTTATTAGATTTCTTCTCAAAAAGTTACGTAAAAAGAAATAATTAGTATGCATTAATAATTAACAATAATTTTGTTGCATTATGTTAATAAAAAAAACAGAACACGAATTAGGTTAAGGAACCGTATTTTGAAAAGTACAACCGATAAAAAAGTTTGTAATTTCAATCGTTAGTTTAACTATGTTCAAAGACTTACAAACTATTTTTATCACTATATCCTAAATACAAACAAAATTTCAAAAATGTTCTAAAACATTAAAAATGTTCGAATTTATATCCAAATATGTATATAAAAACTCGTTAGAATGTTAGTATTTCTTTATATATTAAAATTTGTCCTTATAGTTAAAATAACAATTGAGTTTAAATTTTTTATTTTTCATAAAGCATTTTCTATATTTTATATTTTTAAAAATATTTTTATATATTTATATTTATATTTATATTTATATTTATATTTATATTTATATTTATATTTATATTTATATTTATATTTATATTTATATTTATATTTATATTTATATTTATATTTATATTTATATTTATATTTATATTTATATTTATATTTATATTTATATTTATATTTATATTTATATTTATATTTATATTTATATTTATATTTATATTTATATTTATATTTATATTTATATTTATATTTATATTTATATTTATATTTATATTTATATTTATATTTATATTTATATTTATATTTATATTTATATTTATATTTATATTTATATTTATATTTATATTTATATTTATATTTATATTTATATTTATATTTATATTTATATTTATATTTATATTTATATTTATATTTATATTTATATTTATATTTATATTTATATTTATATTTATATTTATATTTATATTTATATTTATATTTATATTTATATTTATATTTATATTTATATTTATATTTATATTTATATTTATATTTATATTTATATTTATATTTATATTTATATTTATATTTATATTTATATTTATATTTATATTTATATTTATATTTATATTTATATTTATATTTATATTTATATTTATATTTATATTTATATTTATATTTATATTTATATTTATATTTATATTTATATTTATATTTATATTTATATTTATATTTATATTTATATTTATATTTATATTTATATTTATATTTATATTTATATTTATATTTATATTTATATTTATATTTATATTTATATTTATATTTATATTTATATTTATATTTATATTTATATTTATATTTATATTTATATTTATATTTATATTTATATTTATATTTATATTTATATTTATATTTATATTTATATTTATATTTATATTTATATTTATATTTATATTTATATTTATATTTATATTTATATTTATATTTATATTTATATTTATATTTATATTTATATTTATATTTATATTTATATTTATATTTATATTTATATTTATATTTATATTTATATTTATATTTATATTTATATTTATATTTATATTTATATTTATATTTATATTTATATTTATATTTATATTTATATTTATATTTATATTTATATTTATATTTATATTTATATTTATATTTATATTTATATTTATATTTATATTTATATTTATATTTATATTTATATTTATATTTATATTTATATTTATATTTATATTTATATTTATATTTATATTTATATTTATATTTATATTTATATTTATATTTATATTTATATTTATATTTATATTTATATTTATATTTATATTTATATTTATATTTATATTTATATTTATATTTATATTTATATTTATATTTATATTTATATTTATATTTATATTTATATTTATATTTATATTTATATTTATATTTATATTTATATTTATATTTATATTTATATTTATATTTATATTTATATTTATATTTATATTTATATTTATATTTATATTTATATTTATATTTATATTTATATTTATATTTATATTTATATTTATATTTATATTTATATTTATATTTATATTTATATTTATATTTATATTTATATTTATATTTATATTTATATTTATATTTATATTTATATTTATATTTATATTTATATTTATATTTATATTTATATTTATATTTATATTTATATTTATATTTATATTTATATTTATATTTATATTTATATTTATATTTATATTTATATTTATATTTATATTTATATTTATATTTATATTTATATTTATATTTATATTTATATTTATATTTATATTTATATTTATATTTATATTTATATTTATATTTATATTTATATTTATATTTATATTTATATTTATATTTATATTTATATTTATATTTATATTTATATTTATATTTATATTTATATTTATATTTATATTTATATTTATATTTATATTTATATTTATATTTATATTTATATTTATATTTATATTTATATTTATATTTATATTTATATTTATATTTATATTTATATTTATATTTATATTTATATTTATATTTATATTTATATTTATATTTATATTTATATTTATATTTATATTTATATTTATATTTATATTTATATTTATATTTATATTTATATTTATATTTATATTTATATTTATATTTATATTTATATTTATATTTATATTTATATTTATATTTATATTTATATTTATATTTATATTTATATTTATATTTATATTTATATTTATATTTATATTTATATTTATATTTATATTTATATTTATATTTATATTTATATTTATATTTATATTTATATTTATATTTATATTTATATTTATATTTATATTTATATTTATATTTATATTTATATTTATATTTATATTTATATTTATATTTATATTTATATTTATATTTATATTTATATTTATATTTATATTTATATTTATATTTATATTTATATTTATATTTATATTTATATTTATATTTATATTTATATTTATATTTATATTTATATTTATATTTATATTTATATTTATATTTATATTTATATTTATATTTATATTTATATTTATATTTATATTTATATTTATATTTATATTTATATTTATATTTATATTTATATTTATATTTATATTTATATTTATATTTATATTTATATTTATATTTATATTTATATTTATATTTATATTTATATTTATATTTATATTTATATTTATATTTATATTTATATTTATATTTATATTTATATTTATATTTATATTTATATTTATATTTATATTTATATTTATATTTATATTTATATTTATATTTATATTTATATTTATATTTATATTTATATTTATATTTATATTTATATTTATATTTATATTTATATTTATATTTATATTTATATTTATATTTATATTTATATTTATATTTATATTTATATTTATATTTATATTTATATTTATATTTATATTTATATTTATATTTATATTTATATTTATATTTATATTTATATTTATATTTATATTTATATTTATATTTATATTTATATTTATATTTATATTTATATTTATATTTATATTTATATTTATATTTATATTTATATTTATATTTATATTTATATTTATATTTATATTTATATTTATATTTATATTTATATTTATATTTATATTTATATTTATATTTATATTTATATTTATATTTATATTTATATTTATATTTATATTTATATTTATATTTATATTTATATTTATATTTATATTTATATTTATATTTATATTTATATTTATATTTATATTTATATTTATATTTATATTTATATTTATATTTATATTTATATTTATATTTATATTTATATTTATATTTATATTTATATTTATATTTATATTTATATTTATATTTATATTTATATTTATATTTATATTTATATTTATATTTATATTTATATTTATATTTATATTTATATTTATATTTATATTTATATTTATATTTATATTTATATTTATATTTATATTTATATTTATATTTATATTTATATTTATATTTATATTTATATTTATATTTATATTTATATTTATATTTATATTTATATTTATATTTATATTTATATTTATATTTATATTTATATTTATATTTATATTTATATTTATATTTATATTTATATTTATATTTATATTTATATTTATATTTATATTTATATTTATATTTATATTTATATTTATATTTATATTTATATTTATATTTATATTTATATTTATATTTATATTTATATTTATATTTATATTTATATTTATATTTATATTTATATTTATATTTATATTTATATTTATATTTATATTTATATTTATATTTATATTTATATTTATATTTATATTTATATTTATATTTATATTTATATTTATATTTATATTTATATTTATATTTATATTTATATTTATATTTATATTTATATTTATATTTATATTTATATTTATATTTATATTTATATTTATATTTATATTTATATTTATATTTATATTTATATTTATATTTATATTTATATTTATATTTATATTTATATTTATATTTATATTTATATTTATATTTATATTTATATTTATATTTATATTTATATTTATATTTATATTTATATTTATATTTATATTTATATTTATATTTATATTTATATTTATATTTATATTTATATTTATATTTATATTTATATTTATATTTATATTTATATTTATATTTATATTTATATTATATTTATATTTATATTTATATTTATATTTATATTTATATTTATATTTATATTTATATTTATATTTATATTTATATTTATATTTATATTTATATTTATATTTATATTTATATTTATATTTATATTTATATTTATATTTATATTTATATTTATATTTATATTTATATTTATATTTATATTTATATTTATATTTATATTTATATTTATATTTATATTTATATTTATATTTATATTTATATTTATATTTATATTTATATTTATATTTATATTTATATTTATATTTATATTTATATTTATATTTATATTTATATTTATATTTATATTTATATTTATATTTATATTTATATTTATATTTATATTTATATTTATATTTATATTTATATTTATATTTATATTTATATTTATATTTATATTTATATTTATATTTATATTTATATTTATATTTATATTTATATTATATTTATATTTATATTTATATTTATATTTATATTTATATTTATATTTATATTTATATTTATATTTATATTTATATTTATATTTATATTTATATTTATATTTATATTTATATTTATATTATATTTATATTTATATTTATATTTATATTTATATTTATATTTATATTTATATTTATATTTATATTTATATTTATATTTATATTTATATTTATATTTATATTATATTTATATTTATATTTATATTTATATTTATATTTATATTTATATTTTATATTTATATTTATATTATATTTATATTTATATTTATATTTATATTTATATTTATATTTATATTTATATTTATATTTATATTTATATTTATATTTATATTTATATATTTTATATTTATATTTATATTTATATTTTATATTTATATTTATATTTATATTTATATTTATATTTATATTTATATTTATATTTATATTTATATTTATATTTATATTTATATTTATATTTATATTTATATTTATATTTATATTTATATTTATATTTATATTTATATTTATATTTATATTTATATTTTATATTTATATTTATATTTATATTTATATTTATATTTATATTTATATTTATATTTATATTTATATTTATATTTATATTTATATTTATATTTATATTTATATTTATATTTATATTTATATTTATATTTATATTTATATTTATATTTATATTTATATTTATATTTAATTATATTTATATTTATATTTATATTTATATTTATATTTATATTTATATTTATATTTATATTTATATTTATATTTATATTTATATTTATATTTATATTTATATTTATATTTATATTTATATTTATATTTATATTTATATTTATATTTATATTTATATTTATATTTATATTTATATTTATATTTATATTTATATTTATATTTATATTTATATTTATATTTATTTATATTTATATTTATATTTATATTTATATTTATATTTATATTTTATATTTATATTTATATTTATATTTATATTTATATTTATAATTTATATTTATATTTATATTTATATTTATATTTATATTTATATTTATATTTATATTTATATTTATATTTATATTTATATTTATATTTATATTTATATTTATATTTATATTTATATTTATATTTATATTTATATTTATATTTATATTTATATTTATATTTATATTTATATTTATATTTATATTTATATTTATATTTATATTTATATTTATATTTATATTTATATTTATATTTATATTTATATTTATATTTATATTTATATTTATATTATATTTTTATTTATATTTATATTTATATTTATATTTATATTTATATTTATATTTATATTTATATTTATATTTATATTTATATTTATATTTATATTTATATTTATATTTATATTTATATTATATTTATATTTATATTTATATTTATATTATATTTATATTTATATTTATATTTATATTTATATTTATTTATATTTATATTTATATTTATATTATATTTATATTTATATTTATATTTATATTTATATTTATATTTATATTTATATTATATTTATATTTATATTTATATTTATATTTATATTATATTATATTATATTTATATTTATATTTATATTTATATTTATATTTATATTTATATTATATTTATATTTATATTTATATTATATTTATATTTATATTATATTTATATTTATATTTATATTTATATTTATATTTATATTTATATTTATATTTATATTTATATTTATATTTATATTTATATTTATATTTATATTTATATTTATATTTATATTTATATTTATATTTATATTATATTTATATTTATATTTATATTTATATTTATATTTATATTTATATTTATATTTATATTTATATTTATATTTATATTATGATTTATATTTATATTTATATTTATATTTATATTTATATTTATATTTATATTTATATTTATATTTATATTTATATTTATATTTATATTTATATTTATATTATATTTATATTTATATTTATATTTATATTTATATTTATATTTATATTTATATTTATATTTATATTTATATTTATATTTATATTTATATTTTATATTTATATTTATATTTATATTTATATTTATATTTATATTTATATTTATATTTTATATTTATATTTATATTTATATTTATATTTATATTATATTTATATTTATATTTATATTTATATTTATATTTATATTTATATTTATATTTATATTTATATTTATATTTATATTTATATTTATATTTATATTTATATTTATATTTATATTTATATATTTTATATTTATATTTATATTTATATTTATATTTATATTTATATTTATATTATTTATATTTATATTTATTTATATTTATATTTATATTTATATTTATATTTATATTTATATTTATATTTATATTTATATTTAATTTATATTTATATTTATATTTATTATATTTATATTTATATTTATATTTATATTTATATTTATATTTATATTTTATATTTATATTTATATTTATATTATATTTATATTTATATTTATATTTATATTATATTTATATTTATATTTATATTTATATTATATTTATATTTATATTTATATTTATATTTATATTTATATTTATATTTATATTTATATTTATATTTATATTTATATTTATATTTATATTTATATTTATATTTATATTTATATTTATATTTATATTTTATATATTATATT
This sequence comes from Dryomyza anilis, assembly GCA_951804985.1. Lineage (NCBI taxonomy): Eukaryota > Metazoa > Arthropoda > Insecta > Diptera > Dryomyzidae > Dryomyza > Dryomyza anilis. The sequence continues at coordinate 53,903,221 of OX638135.1, forward strand.
TATATTTATATTTATATTTATATTTATATTTATATTTATATTATATTTATTTATATTTATATTTATATTTATATTTATATTTATATTTATATTTATATTTATATTTATATTTATATTTATATTTATATTTATATTTATATTTATATTTATATTATATTTATATTTATATTTATATTTATATTTATATTTATATTTATATTTATATTTATATTTATATTTATATTTATATTTATATTTATATTTATATTTATATTTATTTTTATATTTATATTTATATTTATATTTATATTTATATTTATATTTATATTTTATATTTATATTTATATTTATATTTATATTTATATTTATATTTATATTTATATTTATATTTATATTTATATTTATATTTATATTTATATTTATATTTATATTTATATTTATATTTATATTTATATTTATATTTATATTTATATTTATATTTATATTTATATTTATATTATATTTATATTTATATTTATATTTATATTTATATTTATATTATATTTATATTTATATTTATATTTATATTTATATTTATATTTATATTTATTTATATATTTATATTTATATTTATATTTATATTTATATTTATATTTATATTTATATTTATATTATATTTATATTTATATTTATATTTATATTTATATTTATATTTATATTATTTATATTTATATTTATATTTATATTTATATTTATATTTATATTTATATTTATATTATTTTATATTTATATTTATATTTATATTTATATTTATATTTATATTTATATTTATATTTATATTTATATTTATATTTATATTTATATTTATATTTATATTTATATTTATATTTATATTTATTTATATTTATATTTATATTTATATTTTATATTTATATTTATATTTATATTTATATTTATATTTATATTTATATTTATATTTATATTTATATTTATATTTATATTTATATTTATATTTATATTTATATTTATATTTATATTTATATTTATATTTATATTTATATTTTATTTATATTTATATTTATATTATATTTATATTTATATTTATATTTATATTTATATTTATATTTATATTTATATTTATATTTATATTTATATTATATTTATATTTATATTTATATTTATATTTATATTTATATTTATATTTATTTATATTTATATTTATATTTATATATTTATATTTATATTTATATTTATATTTATATTTATATTTATATTTATATTTATATTTATATTTATATTTATATTTATATATTTATATTATATTTATATTTATATTTATATTTATATTTATATTTATATTTATATTTATATTTATATTTATATTTATATTATATTTATATTTATATTTATATTTATATTTATATTTATATTTATATTTATATTTATATTTATATTTATATTTATATTTATATTTTATATTTATATTTATATTTATATTTATATTTATATTTATATTTATATTTATATTTATATTTATATTTATATTTATATTTATATTTATATTTATATTTATATTTATATTTATATTTATATTTATATTTATATTTATTTTATATTTATATTTATATTTATATTTATATTTATATTATATTTATATTTATATTTATATTTATATTTATATTTATATTTATATTTATATTTATATTTATATTTATATTTATATTTATATTTATATTTATATTTATATTTATATTTATATTTATATTTATATTTATATTTATATATATTTATATTTATATTTATATTTATATTTATATTTATATTTATATTTATATTTATATTTATATTTATATTTATATTTATATTTATATTTATATTTATATTTATTTATATTTATTTATATTTATATTTATATTTATATTTATATTTATATTTATATTTATATTTATATTATATTTATATATTTATATTTATATTTATATTTATATTTATATTTATATTTATATTTATATTTATATTTATATTTATATTTATATTTATATTTATATTTATATTTATATTTATATTTATATTTATATTTATATTTATATTTTATATTTTATATTTATATTTATATTTATATTTATATTTATATTTATATTTATATTTATATTTATATTTATATTTATATTTTATATTTATATTTATATTTATATTTATATTTATATTTATATTTATATTTATATTTATATTTATATTTATATTTATATTTATATTTATATTTATATTTATATTATATTTTATATTTATATTTATATTTATATTTATATTTATATTTATATTTATATTTATATTTATATATTTATATTTATATTATATTTATATTTATATTTATATTTATATTTATATTTATATTTATATTTATATTTATATTTATATTTATATTTATATTTATATTTATATTTATATTTATATTTATATTTATATTTATATTTATATTTATATTTATATTTATATTTATATTTATATTTATATTTATATTTATATTTATATTTATATTTAT
>OX638135.1:53905920-53968420 GCA_951804985.1 Dryomyza anilis
TTATATTTATATTTATATTTATATTATATATTTTATATTTATATTTATATTTATATTTATATTTATATTTATATTTATATTTATATTTATATTTATATTTATATTTATATTTATATTTATATTATATTTATATTTATATTTATATTTATATTTATATTTATATTTATATTTATATTTATATTTATATTTATATTTATATTTATATTTATATTTATATTTATATTTATAATTTATATTTATATTTATATTTATATTTATATTTATATTTATATTTATATTTATATTTTATATTTATATTTATATTTATATTTATATTTATATTTATATTTATATTTATATTTATATTTATATTTATATTTATATTTATATTTATATTTATATTTATATTTATATTTATATTTATATTTATATTAATATTTATATTTATATTTATATTATATTTATATTTATATTTATATTTATATTTATATTTATATTTATATTTATATTTATATTATATTATATTTATATTTATATTATATTTATATTTATATTTATATTTATATTTATATTTATATTTATATTTATATTTATAATTTATATTTATATTTATATTTATATTTTATTTATATTTATATTTATATTTTATATTTATATTTATATTTATATTTATATTTATATTTATATTTATTTTATATTTATATTTATATTTATATTTATATTTATATTTATATTTATATTTATATTTATATTTATATTTTATTTATATTTATATTTATAATTATATATATTTATATTTATATTTATATTTTTATTTATATTTATATTTATATTTATATTTATATTTATATTATTTTATATTTATATTTATATTTATATTTATATTTATATTTATATTATATTTATATTTATATTATATTTATATTTATATTATATTTATATTTATATTATATTTATATTTATATTTATATTTATATTTATATTTATATTTATATTTATATTTTATATTTATATTTATATTTATATTTATATATATTTATATTTAATTAATTTATATTTATATTTATATTTATATTTATATTTATATTTATATTTATATTTATATTTATATTTATATTTATATTTATATTTATATTTATATTATATTTATATTTATATTTATATTTTATATTTATATTTATATTTTATATTATATTTATATTTATTATTTATATTTATATTTATTATATTTATATTTATATTTATATTTATATTTATATTTATATTTATATTTATATTTATATTTATATTTATATTTATATTTATATTTATATTTATATTTATATTTATATTTATTTTTATATTTATATTTATATTTTTTATATTTATATTTATTATTTATATTATATTTATATTTATATTTTTATTTTATATTTATATTATTATTTATATTTATATTTATATTTATATTTATATTTATATTTATATTTATATTTATATTTATTTATATTTATATTTATATTTATATTTTATATTTATATTTATATTTATATTTATATTTATATTATATTTATATTTATATTTATATTTATATTTATATTATTTAATATTTATATTTATATTTATATTTAATATTTATATTTATATTTATATTTATATTTATATTTATATTTATATTTATTATATTTTATTTATATTTATATTATATTTATATTTATATTTATATTTATATATATATTTATATTTATATTATATTTATATTTATATTTATATTTATATTTATATTTTATATTTATATTTATATTTATATTTATATTTATATTTATATTATATTATATTATATTTATATTTATATTTATATTTATATTTATATTTATATTTTATTATTATTTATATTTATATTTATATTTATATTTATATTTATATTTTATATTTATATTTATATTTATATTTATATTTATATTTATATTTATATTTATATTTATATTATATTTATATTATATTTATATTTATATTTATATTTATATTTATATTTATATTATATTTTATATTTATATTATATTTATATTTATATTTTATTATATTTATATTTATATTTATATTTATATTTATATTTATATTTATATTTATATTTATATTTATATTTATATTTATATTTATATTTATATTTATATTTATATTTTATTTATATTTATATTTATATTTATATTTATATTATTTTATATTTATATTTATATTTATATTTATATTTATATTTATATTTATATATTTATATTATATTTATATTTATATTTATATTTATATTTATATTTATATTATATTTATATTTATATTTATATTTATATTTATATTTATATTTATATTTATATTTATATTTATATTTATATTTATATTTATATTTATATTTATATTTATATTTATATTTATATTTATATTTATATTTATATTTTATATTTATATTTATATTTATATTTATATTTTATATTTATATTTATATTATATTTATATTTATATTTATATATTTATATTTTATATTTATATTTATATTTATATTTTATATATATTTATATTATTTTATATTTATATTTATATTTATATTTTATATTAATTATATTTATATTTATATTTATATTTATATTTATATTTATATTATATTTATATTTTATTTTTATTATTTATATTTATATTTATATTATATTTATATTTATATTTATATTTATATTTATATTTATATTTATATTTATATTTATATTTATATTTATATTTATATTTTTATTTATATTTATATTTATATTTATATTTATATTTATATTTATATTTATATTTATATTTTATTTATATTTATATTTTATTTTTATATTTAATTTATATTTATATTTATATTTATATTTATATTTATATTTATATTTATATTTATATTTATATTTTATTTATATTTATATTTATATTTTATTTTATATTTATATTTATATTTATATTTATTTATTTATATTTATATTTATTATATTATATTATATTTATATTTATATTTATTTTATATTTATATTTATATTTATATTTATATTTATATTTATATTTATATTTATATTTATATTTATATTTATATTTATATTTTATTATATTTATATTTATATTATATTATTTATATTTATATTTATATTTATATTTATATTATATTTATATTTATATTATATTTATTTATATTTATATTTATATTTTATATTTATATTTATTATATTTATATTTATATTTATATTTATATTTATATTATATTTTATATTTTATATTTTATATTTATATTATATTATATTTATATTTATATTTATATTATATTTATATTTTATTTATATTTATATTTATATTTATATTTATATTTTATTTTATATTTATATTTATTGTATATTTATATTTATATTTATATTTATATTTAATTTATATTTATATTTATATTTATATTTATATTTATATTTATATTTATATTTATTTTTTAGTTTATATTTATTTTATATTTATATTTATATTTATATTTTATATTTATTATTTATATTATATTTATATTTATATTTATATTTATATTTATATTTATATTATATTTATATTTATATTTATATTTATATTTATATTTATATTTATATTTATATTTATATTTATATTTATATTTATATTTATATTATTATATTTATATTTATATTTATATTTATATTTATATTATATTTATATTTATATTTTATTATTATATTTATATTTATATTTTATATTTATATTTATATTTATATTTATATTTATATTTTATATTTATATTTATATTTATATTATATTTATATTATATTTATATTTATTATTTATATTTTATATTTATATTTATATTTATATTTATATTTTATTATTTATATTTTATTTATATTTATATTTATATTTATATTTATATTTATATTTATATTTATATTTATATTTATATTTATATTTATATTTATATTTTATATTTTATTATTTTTATTTTATATTTATATTTATATTATTTTATATTATATTTATATTTATATTTATATTTATATTTTTATTTATATTTATATTTATATTTATATTTATATTTATATTTATATTTATATTATATTTATATTTATATTTATATTTATATTTATATTTATATTTATTATTTATATTTATATTTATATTTATATTTATTTATATTTATATTTATATTTATATTTATATTTATATTTATATTATATTTATATTTATATTTATATTTATATTTATATTTATATTTATATTTATATTTATATTTATATTTATATTTATATTTATATTTTATATTTATATTTATATTTATATTTATATTTATATTTATATTTATATTTATATTTATATTTATATTTATATTTATATTTATATTTATATTTATATTTATATTTATATTATATTTATATTTATATTATTATATTTATATTTATTATTTATATTTATATTTATATATTTATATTTATATTTATATTTATATTTATATTTATATTTATATTTTATTTATATTTATATTTATATTTATATTTATATTTATATTTATTTATATTTATATTTATATTTATATTTATATTTATATTTATATTTTATTTATATTATATTATATTTATATTTATATTTATATTTTATATTTATATTTATATTTATATTTATATTTTATTTATATTATATTTATATTATATTTATATTATATTTATATTTATATTTATATTTATTATTTATATTTATATTTATATTTATATTTATATTTATATTTTAATTTATTTATATTTATATTTATATTTATATTTATATTTATATTTTATATTATATTTATATTTATATTTATATTTATATTATATTTATATTTATATTTTATATTTATATTTATATTATTTATATTTATATTTTTATTTTTATATTTATATTTATATTTATATTTATATTTATATTTATATTTATATTTTTATATTTATATTTATATTTATATTTATATTTATATTTATATTTATATTTATATTTATATTTATATTTATATTTATATTTATATTTATATTTATATTTATATTTATATTTATATTTATATTTATATTTATATTTATATTTATATTTATATTTATATTTATATTTATATTTATATTTATATTTATATTTATATTTATATTTATATTTATATTTATATTTATATTTATATTTATATTTATATTTATATTTATATTTATATTTATATTTATATTTATATTTATATTTATATTTATATTTATATTTATATTTATATTTATATTTATATTTATATTTATATTTATATTTATATTTATATTTATATTTATATTTATATTTATATTTATATTTATATTTATATTTATATTTATATTTATATTTATATTTATATTTATATTTATATTTATATTTATATTTATATTTATATTTATATTTATATTTATATTTATATTTATATTTATATTTATATTTATATTTATATTTATATTTATATTTATATTTATATTTATATTTATATTTATATTTATATTTATATTTATATTTATATTTATATTTACATTCAATAAAAGTGAAGCACGCAAACAGATGTATATTACATGAGGGCCTATAAGCTAATCAAAAGCGATAAGATGTGACCGCAAATTATTTTGTGAAATTATGACTTTGGTTTTAGTTTTTCAAAATTAAGATACGTTTAAATTAATTGATATTATACTAAATTTTATTTTATGTTTTTAAGTAGAATTGCATTGAGAGCTCTGGAATGAATTTCATATCGTTTCGTTTGCCATACACGGATAAAAATAAAATTCTAAAACTCGAGAAGGATTCGGTTAGAAAGACAAATAGTAGAATTTGACTAATATCAATACAATACTACTAAAATTCAAGAATTTGTCATCTGAATACTAAGAAAGCAAATAACTTAGTTGTCAAAAAAGTAAACAAACTTTATTCTATTGGATTTTCAGTTATCGACACAGTGGCCGATAAAGACGGGTAAGTCCGAAGAGTGACTGTGAAGACTGGGGATGTCAATCCCAGGATCCCGGGATTTGCGTCAAGTCAGTTTCGAAAAACTGATCCCGGGATCATCGTTAAATCCCGGGATTTTCGGGATTACAAAAAAGCTAGTAGATCAATTTTTAATAGTTTATTCAAAAGTCTTTCAATGTTTTTATACACATTTCGTGAAAAACTAAATCTCACATTTAATGGACTGTAATAAATGATGCCAGCAATAATCATGAATTACATGCTTTTTGACTTTTAAAAAATTCAGAATTCTTAAAAATTACGACACTTTTGACTAATAATTATTATAATCAAGGATTGAAACCTAAACGAATAACGGTTTCGATTTCGGTTTCGGTTTTAAGTTTTTGTAACGAAACGGTTTCGGTATACCGGTTCCAAGTTACGGTTCGGTTTTGATTTCGGTTTTTGTATAAATTTTCTTTATTTCCATATTTTTCAAATAATTTTACATTTTTTATATGGTGCTAAATTATGTTTAAATTATGATATTGGGGTAAAGTGGAAAACGTAATTTAAACAATGTTTGTTATTTTAGTAAAAATATTGTGTTATATGAATTATTTAATTAGTTAATTGATTACGCCAAGAAAAAATTTTAAATTATAAATTCGTGACCACAAACCAATGAAAAGCAACTTTTTGACATAACCTGAGATATGATCTGTTTCAATTTTCATCGATAAAAGTTAAAGAAATTAAATTTCAACAATTCTGTAAACTGCAATATATATGTATACTAGTGATGATCATTTGCAAGAGCAAGGCAAGAAATGGTAATCTTAATCTTTTAAATTTTAAATAAAAGATCGAAGACAAATATCTTAAACTGCATATTAATTATGAAAACGAATAGAATTTCAACAATAATTGTATTTAAGTTACTTATTTTCCATATTTTTCAATTTCTTCAACATTTTACCAACAAAAAAATAAAACCAATAACATAAAAATTTGAATTATATTTTAACAAGAATTAACTAATAAAAAATAATTGTATAAATCAAGTGATGTTGACGAGACAATTCAAAATCTCAAGGCCATAATAAAATGAACGAAAAGTCACCAAATACATTTTCAAAATGTTAATATTTTTTACAAACTTCTTTATGTATCTGTCAATTGATAAGAAAATGTAAATCTATTAGTTGATATTTCAACATTAAAAATGCATCAATTACTTTTTATAATATTAATCAACAAACTCGAAAATTAAGTTTTTCATAAAAATGTGTTTGGTGGCTTTCCGTTCTACAACGACGATATACATTATACGATATACAATAAATATTTCGTATAGGCATATTTCTGTTTTCGTCACAGATTAAAAAATCCGTATGCTACACGTACCGTATGTCAAGAGAACTCAAATAATATCTTGCATAGTAACATTTTTCTTTGCGAACACCATGCGAACACAAACTCAAACGCTACAAAGCGAATACTAACAGAAAGAAGAGAATATAACAATAACGAATACGATTCTTATACACACACTTCACAACTCTTCGTTGCTATACTGTATCATCGCATGGCAACAAACAGACGCATGACAACAGACAGACGCATGACACAGACGCATGACAACGGACAGACGCAAGGCACCACGCTACATGTATGTATCTAGTACAACTCTCTAGTTGGCAACAACAACGAGTTCTCTTTGTGGTACAAAAAATTTCGCGCCAAAAATTCTATCAACAGCTTGCATGCTGCTTTATTCGAATTTTTGTTGTTGTTGCACTTTCAAACGAATCTGCGGATTTGTGAAAAAAGAAAAACACAAAAAGCAATATATCAGCTAAATATATCACACTGTAAAATGTTCATATATTATTTTTTATTACTTCATGATTTTACAATTAACAAAAAAACTATATATAAAAGTAAAACAAAAATAATAATGTGCATAGCACAGTGCATATGCACAATCGATGTATGCTATGTACGCGATGCACGCTTTCCATTGTTACTTGTTGTTCAATATTTAGTAATATCATGAATTATTTTGTATATCATTATTACCTTCTTAAAAACATAATAAATACATTAAAATCATAAAAAAACGCAAGTCTTCCTTTTCTTGCAGTCTTAGACTTGCACTTATTCTTTTTTTTGCAAAATCTCGATCTTGTTCTCGTTTTTGTTCTTACAAAAAATATGCAAGAACAAGATGCAAGAACAAGAAATTTTTAATCATCACTAATGTAAACAAATATCTGCCTTTTACTTGAAATGTTTAAACTTGTCGAACTTGCACTTCATTTTTCGTATTTCCTTAAATAGTTACTGAGATGTTAATAATTTGAAACTTTTTTTACATTTTTCTTGCATTGCCATTGTTTTGTTTATGTCCGAAATTGAGCTGTTTTGAAACATCAGTCAAAAATCCATTAGAAGACTTATAAATGGTATTCTATTGAATAGATCCTTTAAAAGAATTTAAAAAATATTCAAATGATCTTTTAAAAACTTGCCCCACTTTACCCCAAGCTCCCCTATATATTTTACTAATAAAATAAATAAAAAACCAATATTATTAAAAATTGAATCATTTTGCTTGGAGTTGCTGGTGTTTTGTTGTTAATTCGATTAATGAAACAAAACACAAATTTTAGACCAAATACCGTTGTTTTGGAAATATCGTTTCTCAAAAAACAACATGTGAATTTTTGTACAACCAAATTGTTTATTTTGGGAACTCCAAATTTTAATTAATGACATTTTACTTAAGATCTTCTATATAAAATAAAATATGTTTTTCTGTTTCTTTTTATACTTTTTTAAAAACCGTTTTAAACCGGTATAAAACCGAAACCGTTTATATCGGTTTTGGATATCGGTTTATTTCTGATTTTCGTATAACGGTTTCGGTTACGGTTTCGGTTTTAAAAATGAAACGGTTTTAAATGGATATCGGTTTCGGTTACAGTTTCAATCCTTGATTATAATCTTTCGATTCGAAACACAAGTACAAAGTACTTAAAAATAGTAAATAATAATATCACGACGGTCCCATTTTAAACTAATTTTAATTTTCAGGACAGTCAAACGATTTAATATCAAATATGCAGACGAATTAAATCCGGACGATAAAACTGTAACCGTTGTCTATGAATGTAACCTTTCTTTAATAATAAAATACATAAATAAATATAATTTAACACCCAAACATTTTTTCATTTTTGTCTAAAACTAACAAATTTTCACATTCATTATAATCAAATTGTGCGTATTACAAATTTCAATCATGTAAAATCCATTAGACCGAGAATAAATCTTTTTACAAAATATGAATTCGATTAAACTAACAGTAAAAACCCACTCAAAACCAATATCCACTAAAAACCAATATCCCAATAAAAATTTGATTGTTCATTCAAAATTAAAATTTTCTTATATTTGTACTAATTTTTCAATAAAAAGTATTTAAAAAAATGATTGATGATCAACTGAGGTTTGTATATCGCGGATTTTGTATTTTGGATACCATAAATATTTGGATATATTAGGATACCCCACCTCAAAACAGATGCATTTGTAGCCTTAAGTTTGACCTTTATGCATAATATTTGTTTATTATTCAAACATAGATAAGATTATTTTATGCCTTTGCTATTATTTTTTTAAATCCCAAGACTAATCCCGGGATTAAAATTTTGTAGTCCCGAAATTTCGGGATTGAAAAATAGTCCGGGATTGACATCCCTAGTGAAGACACAAACTGGAATAATGCAGCAACCCGCTACGAACATAGCGACGTCGGCAAAAAGCAGTAGGCAAGTTCGCGATTACTACACTCACTTTCCCGCCGTTTTATTATTATTTGTATGTTTTTTTATTATAAAGTAAAGTTTTCAAGTATAAATTATAAATGTAACTGCAATAGTCTACATACAAATTGTTAGTTTCATGTACTCACACACTTCGTGTATGTAGTTATATATACAAAAAAATATTGAGTGCATTTAGCTGATAACGAAATTGTAATTATTAACTTCAACTACTTTGAGAGGGCAGGGCAATTTCAACCTGCGCGGTGATGGCACAAATTATTTTTAATGCTTGCTTTAATTTGAGTTCTTTTTGTTTTAAATCACAAAGATTTAAAAAAGTAAATCGATAAATATCAAATCACTAAAGATTTAAATTTGTTTTACTTCAAATCTTAGTGTAAAAAAATGATTTGAGTGTTTTGCTTCAAGTCTTGAGTGAGAACAATGATTTGAGCAAAGAGATTGCAAAATCATTTGCGTTTCAGTCGTTTATGCAGCAAGCACATGATTTGACAAATGATTTTTATACCCTACACTAAGAGTGAAAGGGTATATTCAGTTTGGTACGCCGTTTGTAACACCCAGAAGGAAGCATCTCCGGTATGGAAAAGTATATATATTCTTGATCAGCATGACCTCCTGAGTCGATTTAGCGATGTCCGTCTGTCCGTCTGTCTGTCTGCCCGTCTGTCTGTCCGTCTGTCCGTCTGTCCGTCCGTCTGTCCGTCCGTCCGTCTGTCTGTCTGTCTGTCTGTTGAAATCCCTACTACTTTTAAAATTGAAGAGCTAGATAAATTAAACTTATAACTTAGATTACTAATATTCCTACGCTGTATTGGCGAGATCGGTCCATTGTGACCTATGATCCGACCACTTATGTTCAAATACCTCATATAAAATGTACATATAAAGATCAATTTTTAAACTTTTTTGGTAAACTTTTTTGGTCAAATATATATTGACATCATGCTCAAATACATGATAATAAAGTTTTCCGGAGAAAAGACTTGTGGTTCACAAAAAAAATCGAAATTCGGTACACGTACCCATTTGTAAATATGGGTATCAAATGAATGGAAATTCTTCAGCGATTGAATGTTTGTAGTTAATTTTGATAATCCTAACTATCATAATTACACCTACTTTAAAATTTCCCATGTGATCTAACCTTCCCAACTGGTTTATTTTTGGGATTGTATCATTTGACTGGAAAACTGATTGCAGTTTTTTTGTGATTCAATCTTAAGACTAAAATGAACAGATGATTTAAATCACTAAATTTAAACGAATTTTGTTATTTGATTTAAATTTGCTTAATATTTCCAGCAATCCAATGATTTGAAAGGTGATTGCAACTTAATATGATTCAATATGTAAATGATTTAAATAAAGATTTTTAAAAAATGTACATTTATTGTTTAAATCTAATAATATATTAACAAATGAAATGAAAAAAGATTGAAATCTATTTCTTTAAAATGATATTTGATTTGCTTTTTTAAATCAGGTAAATGAATTGAAGTCAAGGAATTGAATCATTTTTGTGGAAATGCAAATGAGTTAAATCCAACAAAGATTAAATCTTTCACAGCTCTGTCATTCGCCAACTTTTGTCGGTTACTCTTTATTGTGCGCTTAATTATTTCTTCATTTTTTGTAGTGTGGCTATTGTTGTCGTGGTTTCCCGTGTTGCAGCAATACACGATATTTTTATACTGAGTCAAGCGCGAATCCAGGGGGAAGAAAACGAGGGGTGCGAATTTTCAAGAAAAAATTGCAAATGCGCCTAATTTACGCGTCTACCGAAGGGCGCAAAATATTGAAAAATCCGTAAAATGTTCAAAAATGCATACAATTGCAAATGCGCCTAATTTACAAAATTTTTGCGCCTCTACAGAAGGGCGCAAAATATAGAGAAAAGCACACAATTTTCAAAAAAAAAAAAACACACACAAAATTGCAAAATTAGTTTAATTTACAGAGCTTTTGCGCCTTTCTTTCCCATTTTGTTTGTGTTTTGATAATTTTGAGCTTGTAAAGATTAAGTTATGCGCTGTTTTCATTTTGATTGTTATGTTGATAGTTTACGCATTTTGGAGCTAATATTCTAATATTCTGTAAATTACGCGCCTTTTTAATTGTTCGCTTTGTTTAATTTTGCGACTTTTAAAATAAACTTTAAATCAAAATCAGCTTTTTGACATTTTAATCTCTGCTAAAATTATCCAAAATAGAGGGCTAAAAATAGGCAGCTAAAAAACATTTGTTAGACATATTTTAAACAGACAAAGGCGAAGTTTATATCACAAGCTGTGAAGTATATATATGGGAAGTATATATACGAAAATATATACTTCCCAAAATATTCCATTTATCTGTATATTGACCAGAAATGTGCCCTAAATATTCCTGAAAAATGACATAAATTTTGTCTCGGGGTACAATATCGAATTTTAACATTAAGGCGCATAACCATAGACAATTTTAAGTCAACTTTAATAATTCGACTTTAAAAAAAAATCGTTTTTTTTCAAATTTTTGTATAGAATAAATTTTCAAAAAGATGACAACTAAATGATACAATTTTTATAAAAAAAATTAAAACATCGATTAAAAGTGTATTTGAATATTTCGGAACTTTTTTGTATAATCAATATTTTTATATAAAAACTATTAAAACATTGCGCAGTCTGTTATATCAGTACCGAACTCTGCGCTACATTAACATGTCATACAACAACAAAACTAACTGTCTGTGAAAAATGAGCGTGCTGGCCGGGGCAGCCTGTTTTCTCTGTTGCACGGAGTTGCCCCGCGAAATAAATATCATAGCACATGCGCGATATGCTTCTTTATTTTCTCATTCCACGTCTGCGCGGACTGCAGTTATTATTTTCGGAGCTTGGTTTCTTTATTTTCATAGCCCGCACGAGACAAGTACCGAGAATAGTGAAAAGCATTACTCGTTGCGACGGGATGTGTTGAAAAAAAAATGTGTAAGTGCAGTGTCTGCGTAAACAAATTTACTTCTCATTGGTAGAAGGGTACGGGCGTGCGCGTGCGTGCAAATCCGAACTGAATTAAAATTGAAGAAGTGAGAGTTTTTGCATAAAAAAATTAGCTTTTAACCAGAAATCCTTGTTTCCTTCTTCAAAAACATTTTGGTTTTCCGTACTGTTTTAGATACCCTTGAAGATTTGAAAAATTTAAAAATATTACTTTTTTCACCTAAATATTAAATTTAAAATTTCTACATATGGATTGGCGGTAATGGCTTTTTGCTTATATAATTTTAGTTAAAAATATATATAGTGATTTTTAATAATTTGTTTTCTTTAAATCTAGTTAACTTAGAAAAACCACGATTATTCTATTAGAAAAGTAACAAATGTATATGGCTGAAAATGCAATAAAATCGATATTGAAACAAAATGTATTTGATGAACGACGATTTATTATCCGATTTTTACGTTTTCAGTTTTTTTAAAATTAAAAACCGTTGGGAAGCTTAGATCACATGGGAAATTTTAATGATAATCTTAAATAGTTAAGATTATCAGAATTTTAGTCGGTCTACTATAAATACTCTACATATATGTGTTTACCATTCAAAGTGATATATAGGTGACCAGGGTATACGAATCATGAAAATAACTACAAACTTTAAATAGATGAAGAATTTCCATTCATTTGATACCAATATTTACAAATTGGTAGGTGTTCCGAATTTCGATTTTTTTATTTTTGGAACCACAAGTCGTTTGGCCGGAAAACATTATTTTCATGTATTTGAGCATGATGTCAATATATGTTTGACTAAAAAAGTTTACCTGAGCACATATACAGTAAAATTGATCTGTATATGTAAATTGTATATGAAGTATTTGAATATTTCTCAGGTCACAATAGACCGATCATATTTCTTACACAGATAGCTTAGATATATAAGTAATCTAAATCTAGCTCTTCTAGCTCTTCTACTTTTTCTGTAACCGTAACTTTTTCTGTAAATCGTTCAAAAGACAGAACGAGGGACAGACGGACATACAGACAGACGGACGGACAGACAGACGGGCATCGCTAAATCGACTCAGGAGGTCATGCTGATCAAGAATATATATACTTTTCCATACCAGAGATGCTTTCTTCTGGGTGTTACAAACGGCGTACCAAACTGAATATACCCTTTCACTCGTAGTGCAGGATAAAAAAATATGTTGTAAATTAATTAAATAATTGGTCAAGTAACTATTACATTTTATTTCTTGAATAAATGGTACAAAAAATAGGTGAAACGTCAAACTTGGTACAAATGTTTTACTTAAAAAAAAAATCAAATTAAAATATTTTGTATTAATGGTTTCCGAAATATGCTGACTTGAAAAGTGAAAATAATCAATAAAAATACATTGTGTAAATCTAAAGTTGTTTACAAACGAGATGTCTGTATTGATCACCTTTAATACGATACACAAATTGAATTTCCAAAGGGTACTGAGATATGTATAACTTGCTAAAATCATAGACCAAAAATAATTTTTATTTTAAAATTTTTATGTAAAAAGTCATTGTAAGAAATGATGGCACTGTAAAACAAAGAGTACAATTAGATAACATTCGATGACCATTTTTAATTATTTATTAAAGTCAAAAAAAATATTTTTGATAAATATTTTCAAAAGTCAAATATAATTTGTATTTTAAATGCATCACCTTTAATATGCATATTTATAAAAATCAAAATTAATTATTATTTTTGATATATATATGGAAAAAAAGTCGTTACTCCTACCAAAACATCTCAAAATCTCCAAACAAACAAATTTACATAACCGGATGAACTTTACATAACCGGATGAAGTGAAATATTTTTTTCTTCAAACTATCCCCTCTTTTTGGTTCCCAGACTAAATTAGGGTGCGTTCCCAGACTAAATTAGGGCGCGGATATATATATATATATGTATATTTATATATATATTTATATATTATATATTAAATATATTTATATATATATATATATTATATATATATATATATATATATATATATATATATATATATATATATATAAATATATTTATATATATATATTTATAATATATATATTATATATATATAATATATATATATATATATATATATATATATATATATATATATATATATATATATATATATATATATATATATACATATATATATATATATATATATATATATATATATATATATATATATATATATATATATATATATATATATATATATATAAATATACATATATATAAATATACATATTTATATATATATATATATATATATATATATATATATATATATATATATATATATATATATATATAGATATATATATATATATAATTATATATATAATTATATATATATATATATATATATATATATGTATATATATACAAGTTTGGGTACCCAAATTAAAAGAAATTTACTCAGGAGTCTACTATACACTTTTGTATTTACGTTTTAATAAATAAAAAAATTTAATATTTTCTAAAAAAAAATGGTGTTCACTGTATTTGATGAGAAAATATAAAAAAAGGGCGCAAAATAAATTTTTGAGGCGAATTTTAGAAAAATTTTGAAAAAAGGAGCAAAAAAATCAATCTTTCCCCCCCAAGTAATACTTCTGGATCTGCCCCTGCGCTAGGTCCGTTTACATTAGTTCTCATTTTTTGGCACATTGTATTTGCCGTGATTATGTTGTTTGTCAGCTCCAGGAAATCGTTCAGTTGTTGCGGTTTAAATTTGGCTATTATCGTCCATTCATCATTGTAGAACAAAGCATCAGCTGTCTTCTCATAATCTTGTATCATTAATTGATGTCTGCGTGATGTTGACTGCTTCATTGGCTACATCAGGACCAGTGTGCCAATTCTGATCATTATATTGGTTTCGCTCTTTATTGCCTATTGTAAAGAGAGAGAAGAATTTACTTTTTTTACATATTTAATTGGAATTCTTAACCATTTTATATAGTTTTTTAATAAATATTTCTCATTTTGCACCTGAATACATATGGTTAATGTTTTGTAAAATCAGGATATGCTAATATTGGCGGTGAAATAATTGCTTTTTTATACCCTACACTAAGAGTGAAAGGGTATATTCAGTTTGGTACGCCGTTTGTAACACTCAGAACGAAGCATCTCCGGTATGGAAAAGTATATATATTCTTGATCAGCATGACCTCCTGAGTCGATTTAGCGATGTCCGTCTGTCCGTCTGTCTGTCTGTCCGTCTGTCTGTCCGTCTGTCTGTCTGTCTGTCTGTTGAAATCCCTAAGACTTTTAAAATTGAAAAGCTAGATAAATGAAACTTATAACTTAGATTACTAATATACCTACGCTGTATGTGCGAAAAAATTGGCGAGATCGGTCCATTGTGACCTATGATCCGACCACTTATGTTCAAATACCTCATATAAAATTTACATATACAGATCAATTTTACTGTATACGTGCTTAGGTAAACTTTTTTGGTCAAATATGTATTGACATCATGCTCAAATACATGATAATAATGTTTTCCGGCGAAAAGACTTGTGGTTCACCAAAAAAGAAATCGATATTCGGTACACCTACCCATATGTAAATATGGGTATCAAATGAATGGAAATTCTTCAGCGATTGAATGTGTGTAGTTATTTTCAGGATTCGTATACCCTGGTGACCTATATATCACTTTGAATGGTAACCACACATATGTGTAGGGTATTTATAGTCGGCTTAGACCGACTATAATTTTGATAATCCGAACTATCATAATTACACCTACTTTAAAATTTCCCATGTGATCTAACCTTCCCAACTGGTTAAGATTTATAAATGATTTTTGACACTCATCAGTCCTCACGAGTTTTGTATCCTTTCTAAGTAAATTATTAATGACAATTTTGCCATATTTTCTGTTAATGTCGTGAAGTAATTAATCAACCCCATAAATGCTTGTACCTCCTTTTTGTTTTTTGTTTCTGGAAAACTTTTTACACATTCGATTTTAGAAGGATCTGGCATCGCACCTGGTTCGGAATATTTGTGTCTTAAATAAATGACTTCCTGGCGTAGAAACTGGCATTTTTCTGTGTTAAATTTCAAATTATTTTCCCTTAATTTCTGTACGACTGAGCTTAGTCTGTACTCATGTTCGCTTAAGTTTTTACCGTAAACCACTTTGTCGTCTAGATAGACAAAACAGTCAATACCTTGTAACCCGGTCAATATGTGATTCGTTTTTCTTTGAAATGTTGCGGATGCGCCCGTCGGACCAAACGGCATTCGATTGAGTTCAAAATACCAAGCCCTGTACTGAATGCAGTTTTCTCCTTGTCGCATTCTTTTACTAAAACCTGATGAGTGGATAAACCAAGGATTGAAAAATATCTGCTATGTCCTAGCTATTTGCGTATCTTACTTTATGGAAATCTATAACAAGCCTCCATGTTTTATTGCCATCCTTACCGCTTTTCTTAGGCACTAATAATAACGGTGAATTCCACGGTGACATGCTTGGTGATATGATGCCGTCATCTAACATATTCTTGACTTGTCTATTAATTTCGTCCCTATACACACACATAGGGACGAAATTAATAGTTTGTATTGTTTTTGGTTTATTGGTTTCCATGATTCCATTCCGTCTTTATTTCAAGTTGGAGTACTGGCGTATATGACAACTCATCGCCTTCCGAATGAAAAACATCATGATATGAAATGCACAGATTTTGTAAAGATGTAATTTCTTTATTCAAAGTTTTATCAAGTTTAATCATTTCTAATAACTTATTAATTCTATGCTTAATTTGAATTTATGTTATTTATTGTAGAATGGTTGGTTTTGGATTCTTTATTTTTTGTCTATTATAATTTCATTTTCAGTAGCATTTAACACTGATACATTAACTCTATTTCTGTTAACATTCGATAGTCTTTCGCCCAAATATACGCCAGGCAAAATTTGCTGTTTATGTATTAATACCACTGGAATTCTTGTTTTTAATGGGATGATACTATTTTTGCTGTCATAGGTTGAATTTTTATTTCATGATTATAAAACCCTTTATAGGGAAGGTGCCACTATCCAGCTGGTTGATGTCCTCGAAAGATACAAGGCTTACATCACCGTAATCCAGGAAATGCGATGGACAGGACAGGGCTGCTCTAAACAGGCAGCCTGTGACATTTACTACAACTGCCATGCGGAGAGACATGAATTTGGTTGTGGATCTGTAGTCGGCAAGAGACTCCGCCACCTTGCCTCTAGGTTCACACCCGTGAACGAACGACTAGCAACAATCCACATTAAGCCTAAATACTTCTACATCAGCCTAATTTGTACGCACGATCCGACGAATGAAAAGGACGATGAAACTAAAGAAACTTTCTATGAGCGCCTCGACGAAGCCTATGAGCGCTGTCCTCGTCACGACACCAAATTGTGATTGGTGACTTTAATGCCAAGGTTGGCCATGAGGGTATCTTTGGTTCAACGGTTGGACAATTCAGCCTCCACGACAACACCTCCGACAATGGAAGGAGGCTGATCGATTTCGCCGCAGCACGAAACATGGTAATTAGTAGTACTAGATTCCAACATCTCAATATTCACAAGGCCACGTGGCATGTCACCCGATCAGAACACGTGCAACCAAATTGTTCATGTTGTGATTGACGGAAGGCACGCTTCTAGTGTGACGGATGTACGCTCGATCCGAAATGTCAACATCGACTCGGATCTCTTCCTTGCAGAAAACAAGGTCCGCACAAGCTTATGCGCTGCGAAAAACGCACGGAAACCCACGCAAAGAAAGCTAGATGTCAGTAAGCTGCACACACAACAGACCGAACAAGCCTATACGGCTCGACTCTCACACCTGCTTGCCCAATGCACTCCCCCTTTCGATGATATATGCATGCAGTGTACACACGTCTCCCGCTCAATGCGTACGTCTGCCGAAGAGGTGCTTTGATTCCAACAACCAACTACGGAACAAGTGATATGACAAAGAGTGTCGCGCAGCCACTGCAGAGATAGACGCTGCATATAGAGTAGTTACGCATATAGGTAGTTACGCGAGACGCGAAGGAGCGATACAGAGAGAAGAGGAAGGAGGAGAGTCATCTTTTTAGGCGCAAGAAAAGAGAATTAGAAAGACGCGAGTGTGAAGATATTGAGATGCATGGCGACAGGAACGAGGCTCGAAAATTCTTTCAGATGATAAGGCGCCTGACCGGAAGTTTAAAGACTGGACCCTCTTCCTGTCAGGACGATGACGGGAATCTAGTAACAGATGTCCAGGGTACACTGAGATTATGGAGAGAGTACTTCTCTGATCTTCTAGCAGGCGATGATGACAACTACTCCGCTGATAGAGAAGACAGCTTGACAACCCCAGTTGTTGACGATGGCGTTGACATACCGCCGCCTGACCGTAATGAGTTCTGCACAGCCATCAACAGGCTGAAAAAGAACAAAGCCGCAGGATCGGATGGCCTGCCTGCCGAGTTGTTTAAGACGTGAGACGATGAGCTCATAACGAGCATGCACCAGCTCATCAGCTGAATATGGTCATAAGAAAGCATGCCCATGGAATCTCAGTTTACTCTGCCCAATCCTTAAGAAGGGGGATCCCACGATACGCGCCAACTACCGTGGGATAAGTCTCCTCAACATCGCGTATAAAGTTTTAACGAGCGTATTGTGTGAAAGACTGAAGCCCATCGTCAACAGACTGATTGGATCTTATCAGTGCGGCTTCAGACCTGGCAAGTCCACCAAATCCTGGAAAAGACCAAAGAGAGGCAGATCGATACCTACCACCTTTTCGTCGACTTCAAAGCTGCCTTCGACAGTCCGATAAGAAGTCGCCTATACGCCACCATGTCTGAGTTCGGTATACCTGCGAAACTTATAAGACTTTTCAAGATGACCCTGAGCGACACACGTTGCTCAGTGAGAATTGGGAACAACCTCACCGATACGTTTAATACCGAACGAGGTTTCAGACAAGGCGATTCCATATCGCGTGACTTCTTCAACCTAATAATGGAGAAGATTGTAACTCCATCACAATGGCACTATCTTCAACAAGAGTTCCATGCTGGTCGGGTACGCTGATGATATCGACATCAGCGTACGAGCAGTCAGTGCAGCATTCTCCAGTTTAGAGAGGGAATCGCTTCGAATGGGTCTTACGGTGAACGAGGACAAGACGAAGTACCTGTTGTCAACAAACAAAGAGTCCCGGCGTTTTGGTCAACACGTCACTATTGACAACCACAACTTCGAAGTTGTGAAGGACTTCGTCTACCTAGGTACCAGCATCAACAAGGAAAACAATGTCAGCCTGGAGATTTGCCGAAGAATAAGTCTTGCCAACAGGTATTACTTTGGGCTCAGTAGGGAATTGAGGAGCAGAGCCCTCTCTCGACGGACAAAAATTACGCTCTATAAGTTGCTCATCATGCCAGTCCTCCTCTATGGCGCTGAGGCATGGACGCTTGCCAACACCGATGAACGAGCTTTAGGAGCGTTCGAGAGAAAGATTGATTGGAAAATCTATGGCCCGATATGCATTGAAAACGAGTACAGAGTCAGATGGAACGACGAGCTGTATTTTTTTTTTCGTTACAAATTAACCAACGCTCAGGGGATGCCCCCTATTCGTGCAATGCACAGTGTTGATCGTAAGAAAGGATTATAGGTTAAACGGAGGAGGAAAGATGGAGTAGTGTCGGTGGATGTTTGCTTTAAATTTCCCAATATTAAAAATGTCGCGAAAAATAGACGCAGGGAGATTGTTCCACAAACGTATCGTGCGACTGAAGAACGAATTATCTCTGTAATGCGTGGTGCTGTTGAGAACCGAGTGGACTACGAAGGGGTGGGCTTGGTTCGATGCCCGAGTAGATCGAGAGAATACACGACCTGGTGGAATCAGGCCATGTATTTCCCTCGAACACCTATAAAACACACCCTACGGTCCTTCGGTGCTCAAGAGAACCAATAGAGGATGAAATACTTTCATCCTGTATTAAATATATTGCACGTTGTTGTATTCGATCCAGGAACTCCAAGGAAGATTTTTAAGCCCCTGCCCATATGTGCGAATTGTATTCCTTAGGCCGAATACAGGTGGTGTAGACAGTGCGCAAGTCAGCAGGAGTGAAGTATGTCTTACACCGAGGTACTGTCATGTTACTGTCATCTGCAAAGGAATGGATTGGGTTCTGGGTCGATGACAGAAAGTCATTGATAAAAACCAGAAATAGGGACGGGGATAGGACGGAACCCTGCGGAACTCCAGAATTGATGGAATGTTGTTCTGAGAAAACACCATCTATCGCAACTCGTATTGAACGACCCTGGAGAAAACTCGATATCCATCGAGTAAAAGAATTGCCGACGCTGTATGCAATAAGTTTTAATACCAGGGCTTTATGCCACACTCGATCAAAAGCCTTGGAAATTCAAGAGCAAACACCTTACTCTCCCCGAAAAGGTGAATACATTTATTCCACTTTTCGGAGAGGACCGCCATCAAGTCACCGGTGGATCCGGTCCTACGGAAACTATATTGCCCGTCACTAAGTAATTCGTTTCGCTCCAGATAGTTCACAAGGTAGAAGTTTATTACGCTTTCCATTACCTTGGAGAGCGCAGAGCATATTGCAATGGGTCGGTAATTAGCAGGGTTCGTAGCCTCACCCTTTTTCGGAACTGGCTGGACATTGGGAACCTTCCAAAAAGATGGAAAAACTCCTGTCGTGTAGGAGATGTTGAAAAGGTTACGCAACGGGCAAGCCAGCGTTGACTCACACTTCTTCAGCACATGGGCAGATATGCCATCTGGCCCGGAGAATTTGTTAATATTGAGATTTGCTAAAACCATTTTAACTGTCCGAGTTCGAAAATGTATCTCCGGCATTGCAGAAGAAACAAATTCAACGGCGGGCAGTGGTTGATTGCTAAATGGGAGCGTTGAATTATTTACAAACTTTTCTGCCAAGAGATTAGCTTTATCAACCGGGTCAGTGAAGGTCTGAACATTCATAACAAGGGTTGGAGTAGACGATGTCGTCTGATTCTTCACTTTTTTAACAAATGACCAGAAATTTTTACTACCTCTTTGGTAGAGAAGGACCTTTTTGCGCACGTTTTGTTCGTGTAGAAACTTTTCACGCGCGATCACGGCAATACAGCGATTCCTAGCCTGTATGCGAAGTCTTTCAGTATCAGCATTCTAATTAGAACGCCAATTCTGAAAGGCTTCCTCTTTCGACCTGACTACAATCCTGCAAGTCTCATTAAACAAAGAGTGGCCCTTGGTTTTAATGCTAATCTTTTTAAAAGGTATGAAGGACCGCATACCCAATAAAATAATATTTTGTACCATTAAGGCCGCGGCATTTATGTCTCTATCTGCGAAACACAATTTCCAATTAAAGTTGCGAAAAAAATCATTTAACGCATCCCAATTTGCCTCTTCGGGGCTTTAATCGAAGTGGCGCGTAAAATAGAATACGAAAACGCAGCGGAAACAATACAGTGGTCGGAATTACCAAGAAGTGCAAGGACTTTTACATCATATTTTTCATGACGCGAAGTCAGAAAAGGTCTAAGATTTTTTGGCTCTGCCCACCGACGCGTTGGAGGTACGCCGGTTCCTTCACCAATTGAGTGAGTTGATTGCACTCGGCAAACACCTCAACTTAGCAACCCTCCTGTGCTGATAGACCCGAGTAGCTCAATCAAGTGGCGTTGTGCACATTAAAGTCACCAGCAACAATAATTTCACTGCCTGGAAACTGTTCCAATATATTTGAGATCGAATCAGAAAGGGCATCTAACTTGTTACAGGTAGAAACCCTATCTAGATTCGGACTCCTATAAATAAAACACAAGTGCGTGATGTGTGACAAGATTTTGAATTTAATCCACATAGAATTAAATTCATTATCCGAAACACTATGTTGCTGTTGGTGCTGGTACGCAACGTCACTTCGAATAAAAAGGGCGAGACCCCTATGAGCAGAGAATAATGACAGTAGGTGGTACCCAGGTATTTAAAAATCCAGTGGATCTGCACCATCACTAACCTGGGTCTCACCTAACACCATTATATGTGGCCTATACACATAAACATGCGCATAAACATAGACATGCGCATAAACAGTCCACGAACGTTGCAAAAATCTTTACGGAAGTTTTGCGACATTTTCGCTATTGGGTAAATATAAAACAAACAAACATACTAATAGCGGGCGCAGTTGAGACAGGCAAGTGAGAGCGTAAGCTAAACAGTGGTGAGTGTTAGGCCTTCACCACTGTCTTCGTCACGCACTCTTGCAGTCTCAGCCTCGCACGCTGGTAGCGTGGAGTAGGATGGGGAAGGGACAGAGAACGAAAAACAAATGAATAATTGCAGCAGAGGGCATAGATAAACCCGTTGCGTTGACAATTGCAAAAAATCCACGCAGCGACGACGGCAGCATGCAGTGCTGGTAGAGCAAGAGACCGGTTATTGCTATTGTTGTTTTTATTTTTGCAGCATGCGTTATTGTTCTGTGATGATATTTTTGTGGTTTTGTTTATTGAAAGTTTTTAATAGTGAATTGTTATTATTGTTTTAATTATTTAAAAAATGCATTATTTTAAAATACAGCGGACGACACTTGAAACGACACTTAAAACTACACATTTCACGGCACTCGACAAGAGTTAAAATTTGGTACAACGGACGACAAATTAAAATAAGAGGACGGCGCCGTCTCCCATCATTGCGCAGACACAACCATAGACAATTTTAAGTCAACTTTAATAATTCGACTTTAAAAAAAAATCGATTTTTTTTTAAATTTTTGTATAGAATAAATTTTCAAAAAGATGACAACTAAATGTTACAATTTTTATAAAAAAATTAAAACATCGATTAAAAGTGTATTTGAATATTTCGGAACTTTTTAATATAATCAATATTTTTATATAAAAACTATTAAAACATTGCGCAGTCTGTTTTATCAGTGCCGAACTCTTGCGCTACATAAACATGTCATACAACAACAATACAAACTGGCTGTGAAAAATGCGCGTGCTGGCCGGGGCAGCCTGTTTTCGCTGTTGCACGGAGTTGCCCCGCGAAATAAATACCATAGCACTAGCGCGATATGCTTCTTTATTTTCTCATTCCACGTCTGCGCGGACTTTAGTTATTATTTTCGTAGCTTGGCTGGAGCTCGGTTTCATAATTTTCATAGCCCGCACGAGGCAGGTACCGAGAATATTGAAAAGCATTACTCGTTGCGACGGGATGTGTAGTTAAAAATGTGTGAGTGCAGTGTCTGCGTAAACAAATTTACTTCTCATTGGTAGAAGGGCACGGGCGTGCGCGTGCGTGCAAATCTGAACTCTGAATTATAATTGAAGAAGTTATTAGCAAAAAAAAAAGTTTTTGCATGAAAAAATTAACGTTTAACTAGAAATCCTTGTTTCTCTCTTCAACAACATTTTGGTTTTCCGTACTGTTTTAGAACTGGTGTGAAGATAGACCACAAGGCGAACTGGAAGATAGCCCACAATTTGAATTCGTCGCAATATTTTTTTTTTTGCTTAAAAGTACAAAATATCATTTTTGTATAGATAAATTCCATTATTTATGCAATTAAATGATCATTAATGCATTTAATATACCAAAAACTATACATTTTTAAGGAATTAACTGACTATCTGTGCACTTCAAGTGGCCATAGTATTTCAATGCAGATTGCGTTGCAATACTAAATTTTCGCATCCTAAAATAACTTAATAGTATAACAAAGGCATTCGAAGATATTCTTGGGGTCGGTCCACCTCAAAATTAGGTGAAAACCTATATAAAACCGGTGTAAAATCACAAAAACACGTATTTTTCACAAGGTACTCACATTAAAATCGATTTTCTGAGACTTTAAGAAAAAACCTCATCGGAAATTTTTTTTATAGAAAGCTAATAATATAAGGAAACATGGGGACATCGCACCGAAATCGAGCACTGAATTTGAAATATTAGTTTTATGATACAAAATATAGGGTGTTATATTTGAATGAACATTTTAAGAGTTATGAATATTTTCTCACCGTGTATTTTTTTTTTATAAATACCCAATACCAATACAGAACTTATAGAAATCGGGCGTTGAACATAACATGTGTTTATTACACTTATTATAAATTTAATTTTTTTAAACCACATATTTGAAGATGAAAAAAGTATAGAAAACGTATACGGATTTTCAATATTTTTCTAATTAAGATTCTAATTAAAGATTATTTAATTACCTTACTTTAGTTTCTTAAAAAGTACCAGCCCACAATTTATTTTGAGTCCTTCATGGTTAAAATTGATGTTAAGGAAAGTCTAATTTTTTTTTATTTTTTAGAAAATTAACACCAATATTGATGTACTATTTTTGTACTTCAAATGTTTTTTTCACTGTGTATTTAATTTTAAACAATCGACCATGGCATTCTACAAATTTTTGGGAGTCGGTGTACCACCACTTTAGAGGATATAACTTCTAAATCTGGTCATAAAAAAGTATATTTTACATGAAGATTTTATACCAATTTACAGATTTTGAGCCAGTGAGATTCTTTCTTACCGTGTAATTTTTTTATGAAATAGCTAATGACATTTGTAAACAGTTTTAAATTCGTTTAACCTCAGATTTAAGTAAAATACATAGAAAAAAATAGTAATAACTGAAAAATATGTGAATCGATTTTCCGAGACTTTAAGAAAAAACCTCATCGGGATTTTTTTTATAGAAAGCTAATGGAAACATATTCAATATTCGACATATACGATTTCAGGGGACATCATACAGAAATAGAGCCCTTAAATTGAAATATTAGATTTATGATACAAAATATAGGGTGTTACATTTGTATTTTTATACCTTAAATTATTTTTTCACTGTGTATTTAATTTAATAGTTATAAATATTTTCTCTCCGTGTATTTTTTTTTTATAAATACCCAATACCAATACAACACCCTATACACCCTATATTTTGTATCATAAAACTAATACTTCAATTTCAGGACTCGATTTCGGTACGATGTCCACTGAAATCGTATATGTCGAATATAGAATATGTTTCCTTATACTATTAGATTTCTATAAAAAAAAAATACCGATGAGGTTTTTTCTTAAAGTCTCGGAAAACCGATTGCAATATGAGTACCATATGACCAATTCACATATTTTGCAGTTATTCCATTTTTTTTTTATATGTTAGTACTTACTTACTTATTTGGCCATTACAACCCATGATGGGTTTCGGCCGCAGCAATCACCTCTCGCTTCTGCATTGCGCGCGCTGGCGCCAGTTTTGCACTCCAAGTGTTGTCAGGTTGTCTCGCACTTGGTCGCTCCACCGGAGATTCGGACGCACTCTCCTACGTTGACCACCACTGGGTACAGAATTGAACACCTTTTTTGCTGGAGCGCTTTCATCCATACGCTCGACATGTTCAAGCCAGCGTAGGCGCTGGATCTCAGCGCCATTGAGGAGGACTGGCACGATAGGACGTCGTATAGAGCGTAATTTTTGTCCGTCGAGAGAGGGCTCTACTCCTCAATTGCCTACTGAGCCCAAAGTAACACCTGTTGGCAAGAGTTATCCTTTTTTTTTCTATGTATTTCACCTAAATCGTAGGTTAAACGAATTTAAAACTGTGTACAAATTTTACTAGCTATTTCATAAATAAATTACACGGTGAGAATGTTTCTTACTGGGTTAAACTATGTAAATTAGTATAAAAACTTCATGTAAAATATACTTTTTTCATGTTAATTACAAGATTTAGAAGTTATGTCCCCTAATGGCACACCGACTCCCAAAAATTTGTAGAATACCATGGTCGATTGTTTAAAATTAAATACACAGTGAAAAAAACATCTAAAGTACAAAAATACAAAAAACTTCTATATTATACCCCAAAATCGAATATATGTTGCTTTTAGAAAAGTTTTGTATTAGTATTGGGTATTTGCAAAAAAAAAAAAATACACGGTGAGAAAATATTCATAACTCTTAAAATGTTCATTCAAATATAACACCCTATATTTTGTATCATAAAACTAATATTTCAAATTCGGTGCTCGATTTCGGTGCGATGTCCCCTAAAATCATGTATAGCGAATATAGAATATGTTTCCTTATATTATTAGCTTTCTATAAAAAATTCCCGATGAGGTTTTTTTCTTAAAGTCTCAGAAAATCGATATAAATGTGAGTACCTTGTGAAAAATACGTGTTTTTGTGATTTTACACCGGTTTTATATAGGTTTTCACCAAATTCTGAGGTGGACCGACCCCAAGAATATCTTCGAATGCCTTTGTTATACTATTAAGTTATTTTACGATGCGAAAAATTTGTATTGCAACGCAGTCTGCATTGAAATACTATGGCCACTTGAAGTGCACTGAAAGTCAGTTAATTTGTTAAAAATGTATAGTTTTTGGTATATGTTTTAGAATAATTGTTTATTTAAAATGTGATTCTAGGCTTGGCTTTACGTTAGCATCTCTATCAATTATAGTTGTAAATTATTGTTATACATATATAGTTTTCTCAATATTTACTTGCTGTTGCTAAGTGCACAGCATATGCTCAGCTATGTATTTTTATGTTACCGTTCAACATATATATTTTCACTTCATTATAAGCAGTAGGTACCAGTTTTGATGATTGTTCTTTTAAAAGTCAGTCGGTCTAGAGTCATCATTAGCTTAAGTTCTAATAAATTGTAACGTGGTATAAAACTAAAATTGTTTCATTTCAATATTAATTATAATACATAATTTTTGGTCCTTCGAGCCGGATAGTTTTTGTACTTTAAACTAAATATATTTGAACACATTTTGCAAAAAAAAAACCAATATTTACAGGACTTGTGAAAAATCGTGCAACAAATTTGCCAATTATTTAATTATATGTTAACC
Organism: Dryomyza anilis; assembly: GCA_951804985.1. Classification (NCBI taxonomy): domain Eukaryota; kingdom Metazoa; phylum Arthropoda; class Insecta; order Diptera; family Dryomyzidae; genus Dryomyza; species Dryomyza anilis. The sequence goes on from OX638135.1 coordinate 53,933,716, forward strand.
GCGTGCTTTCAACGCAACAATTCTTCAACCGAATCATTGTAGTTGTATTATAAAAAATCATTAATATAGCAAAGATCAACCTTTAGTAGCTTAATCAATAACATTAACTATTTTAAGAAGTGTGATTTTGTATACGTGTAAAATACTTACACGTGATAATAATTGGTAGATCGACTCATTTGTAAATTTCTCTACGTATATACGACCATAATGAAGAAGTTAATAAAAAAACGTGGCTGGGCTAAGGCTTCTATATCTCGCGCGTATGAAGCTACAAAGGAACTTAATCCAGCAATTACCATAGAACTTTTTCAAATCGGTTAAAAAAATTAGAAGAAACTTATTCAGAATTTATTGAACTTAGTAAACAATTATATGATCATGTGGATGAAACAGACTTTGTTGACCCAGCTGACGATGCTAAAGCGTACGAAGACAAATACTTTGACTCTCATTCGGTTCTATCAAAAGCTATTAAATCCAATACTGATAGTTTTGAAATCAGAAATAACCCCGGTTCTTTTGAACAACTTGTAACACAACATGCAACATTCTTAGAGAAATTTAGCACAATTAATAATAACGCTAGTGTACACTTTGAAAAAATTAAAGTGCCTTTGTTTAGCGGAAATTATAAAGATTGGACATCGTTTCGCGATTTATTTTCGGGTGCATTGACAGTAAATCGGGATTAACGAGCATTCTATTGAGCAAAGTTGATGATGAGACAAAAAAGGCCTGGGCTGAACATAGTGACTCTCAAGTCGAAAATAAATTCGACGATCTGTTAAAATTTTTGTTCAATCGCTGTGATGCTCTAGAGTCATGCCAATCTACACCGCGCGTTCTATATAATCGCCGTCCGATTGTCGCAAATTTCGCTAAGCACGTAGAAGATTCTAATCATTCATAGTGTTTTCATTAAAAAGCTGCGCACACTTTAGCACAATGCCCAAAATTCAATTTTTTTTGATGTAAACACTTGTCGATCTTTCATTAAATCTAATAAATTATGTTTTAATTATTTACACCGGTCTCATCACGTCAGTCAGTGTCCATCTACCTTTCGGTGTCGTATTTGTCGTGCAAAGCACCTCAGCTTAGTTCATGTTGACCATGATAATACATATAATAAACCATCAAATGGAGCTCTCCCTATGGACAAAACTATTGGGCTCTCTCCACCTCATCAGTCACCCTCACTTACGCAACCACCACAGCCACCTATAAGTTCTCAAGAACCAGTTCTCAATAATCACTCTACTGCATTCTCTTCGGTCTCTCAGACATTTTTGCCAACAGTATTTGTCAACGTTCTTGATTTTTGGGGGAGAGTCGTACCATGTCGAATTCTACTGGATACAGGGTCCACAGTTTCATTCGTAACAGAATCATTTGTACAACGCACTGGTTTACAAAGAACAAATGCGCGTATTCCTGTTGTTGGGCTCTCATCATGTTACCTGTGGCCGTGTAAACATCACTCTTATGTCACGCATTTCGTCTAATCAACTTGGAATTGATGCTCTCATTATGTCTTCTCTCACTTCGAGTATACCCGCTCAATTCATCCTGTATTCGCAAATTATGCTCTTCTTGACCTTGATTCACTTATTCGTTCATTTATGGAGTTGGAAGGTGTGTATACGACAGAAGATAAGATCAATAAGTTTGACACTGTAGAAAATCATTTTTCTTTGACACAAGAAATATGTATTGACAAGACGAAAAGTTTTTACCTAGCGCATCACGCTGTACTAAAACCTTCGAGTTCCACCACAAAATGTCGTGTTTTTTTTGACGGATCCTGTAAAGATGCATCCGGGATTTCTTTGAATGATCGATTGCATATTGGCCCTGTCATTCAACGAGATTTATTTGGTGTATCAGTTAGATTTAGACAACACCGCTATGTGTTTTCAACTGACATTGAAAAAATGTGCCGAGGTATTAAAGTTTCTTCATATCATGCAAATTATCAGCGCATAGTCTGGAGAAAAAATGAGTCATCGCCGATTGAGCATTATCGATTATTAACAGTAACATATGGCCTTGTTTCATCACCATTTTTAGCAGTACGTGTACTCAAACAAATTGCCGAAGATTGTAAAGATTGTTACCCAATTTCTTCACGTGTATTAATGAATGGTGCTTATGTTAATGACATTGCAACAGGATGTAATACTATAGAAGAAATCATCGCCTTAAAACAGAACTTGTTGAATTATTATCAAAAGCTAATTTTAAATTGCAGAAGTGGAGCTCAAACTGCTGGCCATTACTAAAATTATTACCCAAAGAAATTTGTGAACTTAATCCTGTCGTATTTAATACGCCGAACTCCGAATCAATAGTAAAATACTCGGTTTAATGTTGAATCCATCTAGTGTAAAACTACAGTCTCCAACATGTAATAGTAAGCCCACTAAAAGAATCGTGTTGTCGGAGACATCAAAAATATACGGCCCACTTGGTATTGTAGCACCGACGATTATTTTGTTTAAAATTTTATTTCAAGAATCATGGTTCCATGGATTAAGCTGGTATGAAGAACTTACTTACTTACTTATTTGGCCATTACAACCCATGATGGGTTTTGGCCGAAGCAATCACCTCTCGCTTCTGCATTGCGAGCGCTGGCGCCAGTTTTGCACTCCAAGTGTTGTCAGGTTGTCTCGCACTTGGTCGCTCCACCGGAGATTCGGACGCCCTCTCCTTCGTTGACCACCACTGGGTACAGAATTGAACACCTTTTTTGCTGGAGCGATTTCGTATGGATGCTCGACATATCCAAGCCAGCGTAGGCAGCTTTGTAGTCGACGAAGAGGTGATGGGTGTCGATCTGCCTCTCTTTGGTCTTTTCCAGGATTTGGTGGACTTGTCAGGTCTGAAGCCGCACTGATAAGATCCAATCAGTCTGTTGACGATGGGCTTCAGTCTTTCACACAATACGCTCGTTAAAACTTTATACGCGATGTTGAGGAGACTTATCCCACGGTAGTTGGCGCGTATCGTGGGATCCCCCTTCTGAAGGATTGGACAGAGAATACTGAGATTCCATTCGCTAGACATGCTTTCCTCTGACCATATTCTGCAGATGAGCTGGTGCATGCTCGTTATGAGTTCATCGCCTCCGGTCTTAAACAACTCAGCAGGCAGACCATCCGATCCTGCGGCTTTGATGTTTTTCAGCCTGTTGATGGCTGTGCAGACCTCTTCTCTGTCAGGCGGCGGTATGTCAACGCCTTCGTCAGCAACTGAGGTTGTCAAGCTGTCTTCTCCATCAGCGGAATAGTTGTCATCATCGCCTGCTAGAAGATCAGAGAAGTACTCTCTCCACAATCTCAGTGTACCCTGGACATCTGTTACTAGATTCCCGTCATCGTCCTGACAGGAAGAGGGTCCGGTCTTTAAGCCTCCGGTCAGGCGTCTTATCTTCTGAAAAATTTTCGTTCCTGTCGCCATGCATCTCAATATCTTCACACTCTTTCTAATTCTCTTTTCTTGCGCCTAAAAAGATGTCTCTTCTCCTTCCTCTTCTCTCTGTATCGCACCTTCGCGGCGCGCGTAACTACCGACTGCAGGGTGGCTCTATATGCAGCGCCTTTCTCTGCAGTGGCTGCGCGACACTCTTCGTCATACCACTTGTTCCGTAGTGGGCGTTGGAATCCAAGCACCTCTTCGGCAGACGTACGCATTGAGCGGGAGACGTGTGTCCACTGCGTGCATATATCATCGAAAGGGGGAGTGCATTGGGCAAGCAGGTGTGAGAGTCGAGCGGCATAGGCACGTTCGGTCTGTTGTGTGTGCAGCTTACTGACTTCTAGCTTTCTTTGCGTTGGTTTCCGTGCGTTTTTCGCAGCGCATAAGCTTGTGCAAACCTTGGCTGCTACAAGGAAGTGATCCGAGTGGCACCTTTAAAAACAATATCCATACCAAGATTGGAATTGAATGGTGCATTGTTATTAACTAAATTATTAATTCTCATTAAAAATTCGCTTTCATTAAAAATCTCTATGTATTGCTGGCCGGACTCTATTGCTGGCCGGACTCTGAGATTGTATTGCATTGTCTTTCATCACGCCCAAGAAGGTAGAATACTATGGTGTGTAATCGTACTGCTGAAATATTAGATGTCGTCCCTAGGGAGTGCTGGAATCATGTACGGTCCGAAGATAACCCGGCGGATTGCGCATCTCGCGGACTTCTGCCATCGAAACTTAAACAACATAACCTATGGTGGTCTGGTCCACAGTGGCTAACACTCCAAAAAGCATCATGGCCTATATCAAAGAATTTTCCCGACTTAATAAATCACCTTAGTGTTCGTGTTGAAGAAAAAAATTGTAAAACAAATTGTGTTATGTACAAGCGAAAATAACAATGTACTTGACACACCAATAAGAAAAATTTCATCATGGACTCGATTAATAAGAGTAATAGCATTTTGTATTCGTTTTGCTCAAAACTGTCGCAGAGGAGCTCATTGTCGTACAGGTTCAGCAGTTCTAAATGCAGCTGAAATTCAACACGCTAAAACAATTACAATTCAACGCGTTGAATGGAATGCATTTTCAACTGAGATCCAGGAACTACAACGCATGAAACCGATATACGCCATTTATTGATCAACTGGGGACTCTACGCGTTGGCGGAAGAATTAAACACGCAAATATAAATTTTAATATAAAACATCCTATATTACTACCAAAAAATTCTTTTATTTCAGTTCTAATTGTTAAACACATTCACGAGGCTCATCTGCATACAGGAGTTGAAGCAACTTTTGTTATTACACGTCAACAGTTTTGGATTCTTGGATGTAGAAACATGATACGAAAGGTAGTCCACAGCTGCAAAAAATCTTTTATGCAGAGGCGTGCGACTAGCGAACAGTTAATGGGAGACCTTGTTAACGCAAATAGAGGCAATATTAAACTCCAGACCATTGTGTACCATTTCGGACAGTGATTTAAATCCATTAACGCCATCTCACTTTTTGATTGGTGAGCCATACACCAGTTTACCGGAGCCATCATTATTAGACACAAACATTAATCGTTTACATCATTGGCGTCACTTGCAAGCTATGGTACAAGGTTTCTGGAAACGGTGGAGCCTGGAGTACGTTACCACATTACAACAACGAAACAAATGGCAACATCAACAGCCTAATGTGAAGATCGGAGCAATTGTTCTGCTTAAGGAACCCAATCTTCCTCCTTCGAAATGGATCACTGGTCGAATTAGCGATGTTACTAGAGGGTCAGACGGAATTGTTCGGGTTGTCAAGGTCAATACGACTCGTGGTGAATATACTAGACCTATTACGAAGAATATTTGTTTGAATATGCTTGAATGTAATTATAACGTAATTCGAAATCACCATATAAATATTTGGAGTAATATCTAATTACATTATAATTGAATTGTTTTATTATTTTGTTCAGATTGAAATATTATTATACGATATTTAAACATAAATTGCTTTAATCGCATATTTACATGAATTTACTATATTATTGTTTCTGTAAAAAAATATAATTTTCATCAGATATAAATATATGTATGTTTGATATTTCCGCTATTTAACACACCCAACGTAAACAAAAAATTCTTTGAATTATATGTATTTGGTTATTCGTGATTGTTACTGGGTGACAACGAATTTAAAAATAATAGCATTATTTTGATTATATGTATGTTTGGCATTACGATAGCACAATTATATAACAGCGCTGCCTACTTTTATCGCTCAGTAACACTCACATCAATACTTTTCATTTAGTTCAAAAGTTTTTTTTGGTTGAAGAATTGGTTTAAGTACCTCAAATTAATGTTAATACCAGATAGTGGCTGTTTGTGAAATTTCCAATTCATCCGTAAAGTACTGAACTCAAAATAGGAACAATAGATGGAAATTAAATATTAGGTATAAATAAAATATGTGTAATAAAAAAAAAAGTTTAAGTTTATAATTATATAATATAAATTTAAAAAAAGTAATTTAAAAATAGGGCCCTTTTTTTGCAGCGTGCACCATTTTTGATGATTGTTCTTTTAAAATTCAGTCATTCTAGGGTCATCATTAGCTTAAGTTCTAATAAATTGTAACGTGGTATAAACCGAAAATTGTTTCATTTCAATATTAATTATAATACAGTATATTAAATTTATATATATATATATATATATATATATATATATATATATATATATATATATATATGAAGAAATTGTTTATTACACTATGATACATTCAAATATTAAAAAAGATAAATAAAATACTAGATAAAAATTTTGAGAAAAATTGAGTTTTATAAAAATAAGTGGTAATAAAATATTTATTTTTTTTATTTTGATGAGAAAAATCTCCTAGCGCACCACATAAAATACCTATATTAAAATTTTACTAGAAACCCAGATAATTAATGAGACGCAAGACAATTCAGCGCACTAAGCATGTCTTAGAAAGAGACGGAAGATCATTCAGCGCACTGAGGCAGTGTGCGAGAAAGAGATGGAAGATCAGCGCATTAAAACACATGAGTACGAATGAGATGCCAATAGCATGCGTCATTCACGAAACGAGTAGAAGGTTCTCGAAACAAGTCGAAGCTTGTCGAAACGTGTCGAAATGACGCATGCAATATATAAGGGAGCCGCATCAGAGGTACAGCACTTCAGTAGTGATTGTAAAGTGGTCGAGTGCATCTCGTGTGATAAATGTCAAGTTAAATTGTGGACATGCAGCAGTTGTTAGAATTTGTTATTAGTAAAGTTGTTTATTAAAGTGAATTAATAAAGTTAATTGTTATAATTTAAACCAAACACAAGAGTGTTTTTATTTTGTACACAATCCAGCGATACGAACTCGTAGAACAGTTTTCCGTAGACTGAATTTTCGTAACATTGGTGTCAGAAGTGGGATTGTGATACAAAATGGTTAAATTCGAACAACTTAAAGTCGACCAGCTAAAGAAGGAGCTGGCGATTCATAATCTTCCAACTGTAGGTACGAAAGTGGAGCTACAAAAGCGTCTAATGGAAGAATTAGAGAATCAAGGCATTGACCTCGCAGAGCACGAGTGTGAAGTGGAAGCTGCAACAGCGTCATCGAAAAATGTGGACACGGAACTAAAAGTTCAGTCCCAAAGTTTTGATATGAGCCAGTTGCTCGGAGCAATACAGCAACAGCTTCTAGAAAATTCAAAACAGCTCCAAGAAAATTCGACCAGAATGGAACAGAAACTTCAAGAAAATTCAAATCAACTAAAAGCAAAATTCAAAACAGCTCCAATAAAATTTGACTAGAATGGAACAGAAACTTCAAGAAAATTCAAATGAACTAAAAACAGAACTTCTAGAAAATTCAAAACAATTTCAAGAAAATTCCAATCAGCTCAAAGCAGAGCTTCTAGAGAATTCCAACAAACATCAAATAATAATGGAGGAAAAGATGCAGGAACATTCGAAGCAACTTCTGGAAGTTTCTAATACACTTCATGGCAAAGTAAACGAACTTGAGGCACATGTAAATGACATGGAAGGCAAATTTGAATAATTGGAAAATGGCATCGACAAAAAGTTCCAGAAAATGCAAGAAGATTTCGAAGTGTTGCAGATAAATGGACCTACACAGCATGTCGTTAGTGGTACGAGGCTAAAATCTCCGATTTACGATGGAACCACAGCGTTCAACATTTTCAAGCTGCAATTCAAGACCACGGCTGTAAGTAATCGATGGAACAATGAAGACATGGTAGCAGCGCTTATTGTGACACTGAAAGGAGGAGCAGCCGAAGTTTTGCTGACAGTTCCAAAAAGTGACATAAACAGTTATTCAGCGGTCATGGGTGCATTGCAACGAAAATATGGCAGTGACCACATGGCACCTATTTACAGAATACAGCTGAAGTTCCGAAGGCAAAATAATTGCGAATCGTTGCAGGAATATGCTGCGGATGTTGAGAGACTTGCACATTTGGCGTATTCCGATTCAGCTTGTGATTTCTTGGAAATGTGCAAGATTAATGCATTCGTTTATGGCATACGGGATCCTGAGACAAAACAGGCAACAATGACTAACCCAAAGGTGACATTTATGGAAACGGTCACCAGAGCGCTTACGCAGGAGATAGCGTCTACATTGTGCCGACCAGCGACGGAGACACGTGTACAAGATGAGGAGAGAGAAAATTTATGTCAAGGAGTAAGTAGAGCGTCCAAAGCCAGCGTTAAATCCGAACATTATGTTGCCAACAAAAACACCCAATTGAAAGGTAAATGCTACAACTGTGGAAAATATGGTCATATGGCACGCGACTGTCGTGAAAGACGTAAATGTGTAAATCTGCAACTACCTAAAGGATACCGACCAGAAAAGAGACCTGAGGATGACCAAAATAACGCCAGGGAACATCATGGCAATTCGGGCACTGTGTCGGCACGTGTGTGTAAAATGGAATCCAGAGAATGCTCGACGGAAGAAGAAAAGACGAACATAATTCACATTCGTTCGTTAAATGTCATGGCAGATGATTAATGGAATCTAGAGCAAATACGAAATAATCAAAAGAAGGACCCCGACATCGCAAAAATAAAGACGTTCAAGGAACAACAAAGAAAGCCATTATGGAAAGAGTTAGCATCTAACAGTCCAATAAGCAGGGCTTATTGGGCGCAGTGGCAAACCCTGAAGCTACAAAATGGTTGTTTGTACCGTGTTTGGGAAACTGAAAATGTCAGATCTGCACGAAATTTAATTGTTGTTCCCAAATCAAAAATAAAGGAGATAGTACTGGAATGCCATTGTGGATCCAATGGATGTCACTTGAGCATTAATAAAACGGTTGAAGAAGTCAGAAAACGTTTTTATTGGGTCGGATATCAGAAGTCAGACGCCTCCTGGATTCACAGATGTAAGCAATGTGTATCCGCAAAAAGAACAGCCGTCAGGAGTTGCGGTAAGATGAATCAATACAACATGGGAGGACATTGCGAACGTACTGCCATGGATGTGAAAAATCCGATTTCAAAAAGTGTTTTGAGCAAGAAGAAAAGTGAAGACCAAGACGAGTTGCTTCAGTTTTTCAGGCAGAGTATACAAATTGCAAGTGATAAGATGAAGTCCCGATACGACTTGAGAGCAAACTCTGAGGGATTTAAGGAGATCTGGTCATTCTTTGTAGTCCGCCACGAGTGCATCTCGTGTGATAAATGTCAAGTTAAATTGTTGACATGAAGCAGTTGTTAGACTTTGTTATTAGTAAGGTTGTTTATTAAAGTGAATTAATAAAGTTATTTGTTATAATTTAAACTAAACATAAGAGTGTTTTTATTTTCTAGGATCAAAGAAATTCGGAATTTTTTCGATATATTTCAAACAGACAAAAATCGTAGCATTTTTTGCCAATTTTTCGCCTGCGGCGCTATTAACGAGGATCAATGGATATTATTATCATCTTAACATTATATTTTATTTTACAACAGAAGAACCAAATGTAAAAAACGAGCGATTGGTACAAGTTTTCTGGAAACGGTGGAGCCTGGAGTACGTTACCACATTACTACAACGAAACAAATGGCAACATCAACAGCCTAATGTGAAGATCGGAGCAATTGTTGTGCTTAAGGAACCCAATCTTCCTCCTTCGAAATGGATCACTGGTCGAATTAGCGATGTTACTAGAGGGTCAGACGGAATTGTTCGGGTTGTCAAGGTCAATACGACTCGTGGTGAATATACTAGACCTATTACGAAGAATATTTGTTTGAATATGCTTGAATGTAAATATAACGTAATTCGAAATCACCATATAAATATTGGGAGTAATATCTAATTACATTATAATTGAATTGTATTATTATTTTGTTCAGATTGAAATATTATTATACGATATTTAAACATAAATTGCTTTAATCGCGTATTTACATGAATTTACTATATTATTGTTTCTGTAAAAATATATAATTTTCATCAGATATTAATATATGTATGTTTGATATTTCCGCTATTTAACACACCCAACGTAAACAAAAAATTCTTTGAATTATATGTATTTGGTTATTCGTGATTGTTACTGGGTGACAACGAATTTAAAAATAATAGCATTATTTTGATTATATGTATGTTTGGCATTACGATAGCACAATTAAATAACAGCGCTGCCTACTTTTATCGCTCAGTAACACTCACATTAATACTTTTCATTTAGTTCAAAAGTTTTTTTTGGTTGAAGAATTGGTTTAAGTACCTCAAATTACTGTTAATACCAGATAGTGGCTGTTTGTGAAATTTCCAATTCATTCGTAAAGTACTGAACTCAAAATAGGAACAATAGATGGAAATTAAATATTAATAAAAAAAATTAAATATTGCAGGATGACCCTGAGCAACACACGTTGCTCAGTGAGAATAGGAAAAGACCTCTCCGAGCCATTTCATACCGAACGAGGTTTCAGACAGGGTGACTCCCTATCGTGCGACTTTTTTAACTTATTGATGGAGAAAATAGTTCGAGCTGCCGAACTCCGTCAAAGCGGCACTATCCTCAACAAAAGTGTCATGCTGCTCGCATATGCCGACGATATTGATATCATTGGCAGGAGCACACGAGCAGTCAGCGCAGCATTCTCCAGATTGGAGAAAGAGTCGCGTCGAATGGGTCTAGCGGTGAACGAGGACAAGACGAAGTTCCTTGTGTCAACAAGCAAAAAAGAGTCCGTGCGTCTTGGACAAAAAGCTGATTTTGACACCCACAAGTTCGACATTGTGAAGGACTTCGTATATCTGGGATCCAGCGTAAACAGCAACAACGACGTCAGCCTGGAGATCAAACGGAGAATAACTCTTGCCAACAGGTGCTACTTTGGGCTCAGTAGGCAATTGAGAAGCAGAGCCCTCTCTCGCCGGACAAAAATAACGCTCTACAAGTCACTCATCATGCCCGTCCTACTTTATGGTGCAGAAACATGGACGCTGGCCACCACCGATGAGAGAGTACTGGGAGCGTTCGAGAGAAAGATTCTCCGTAAAATTTTTGGCCCTATCTGCTTTGCTAACGAGTATCGAATCAGGATGAACCACGAGCTGTATGAGTTATTCGACGACATTGACATAGTCAAGCGCATCAAGATCCAGCGGCTTCGCTGGCTAGGTCATGTCGAACGAATGGATGAAAACACTCCAGCCAAGAAGGTGCTTGAATCGAAACTCGAAGGTGGACAGCGTAGAAGAGGGCGTCCAAATCTGCGTTGGAAAGACCAAGTTGAGGACAACCTGGCAACGCTTGGTATTTCTAACTGGCGTCAGCGCGCGCAAAGCAGATCCGACTGGCGCGGCTTCATCTCAGCGGCCAAAACCGACCCACGGTTATAAAGGCCATTTAAGTAAGTATAATTAAAATATGTGTAATAAAAAAAAAAGTTTAAGTTTATAATTATATAATATAAATTTAAAAAAAGTAATTTAAAAATAGGGAAAATATTGTGTGAAGAAGATATTAGCACTAAATTTACTATTTTTACATTAAAATAAAATATAAACATAAATATGTTTACATGTAAATAAAATGTTTTTCACATTCAAATATGTTTCCAATAACGCCGAAAATTATGCATTCTGAACAAAAATATGTTTGAACGAAAACAAAATATTTTGGATAGTTTGGATCTTATTATAATAATGTTTGGCAATGAAATAACACTTTTGTTTGCATAACGCTCCAAAGATATAGGTAATGCCTGCAATATTATGTTTGGGAGAGCCCTTTTTTTTGCAGCGTGCACCAGTTTTGATGATTGTTCTTTTAAAATTCAGTCATTCTAGAGTCATCATTAGCTTAAGTTCTAATAAATTGTAACGTGGTATAAAACTGAAATTGTTTCATTTCAATATTAATTATAATACAGTATATTAAATTTATATATATATATATATATATATATATATATATATATATATATATATATATATATATATATATATATATATATATATATATATATATATATATATATATATATATGAAGAAATTTTGAGAAAAATTGAGTTTAATAAAAAGAAGTGGTAATAAAATATTTATTTTTTTTATTTTGATGAGAAAAATCTCCTAGCGCACCACATAAAATACCTATATTAAAATTTTACTAGAAACCCAGTTAATTAATGAGACGCAAGACAATTCAGCGCACTAAGCATATCTTAGAAAGAGACGGAAGATCATTCAGCGCACTGAGGCAGTGTGCGAGAAAGAGATGGAAGATCAGCGCATTAAAACACATGAGTACGAATGAGATGCCAATAGCATGCGTCATTCACGAAACGAGTAGAAGGTTCTCGAAACAAGTCGAAGCTTGTCGAAACGTGTCGAACTGACGCATGCAATATATAAGGGAGCCGCATCAGAGGTACAGCACTTCAGTAGTGATTGTAAAGTGGTCGAGTGCATCTCGTGTGATAAATGTCAAGTTAAATTGTGGACATGCAGCAATTTGTTATTAGTAAAGTTGTTTATTAAAGTGAATTAATAAAGTTAATTGTTATAATTTAAACCAAACATAAGAGTGTTTTTATTTTGTACACAATCCAGCGATACGAACTCGTAGAACAGTTTTCCGTAGACTGAATTTTCGTAACATTGGTGTCAGAAGTGGGATTGTGATACAAAATGGTTAAATTCGAACAACTTAAAGTCGACCAGCTAAAGAAGGAGCTGGCGATTCATAATCTTCCAACTGTAGGTACGAAAGTGGAGCTACAAAAGCGTCTAATGGAAGAATTAGAGAACCAAGGCATTGACCTCGCAGAGCACGAGTGTGAAGTGGAAGCTGCAACAGCGTCATCGAAAAATGTGGACACGGAGCAAAAAGTACAGTCCCAAAGTTTTGATATGAGCCAGTTGCTCGGAGCAATACAGCAACAGCTTCTAGAAAATTCAAAACAGCTCCAAGAAAATTCGACCAGAATGGAACAGAAACTTCAAGAAAATTCAAATCAACTAAAAGCAAAATTCAAAACAGCTCCAATAAAATTTGACTAGAATGGAACAGAAACTTCAAGAAAATTCAAATGAACTAAAAACAGAACTTCTAGAAAATTCAAAACAATTTCAAGAAAATTCCAATCAGCTCAAAGCAGAGCTTCTAGAGAATTCCAACAAACATCAAATAATAATGGAGGAAAAGATGCCGGAACATTCGAAGCAACTTCTGGAAGTTTCTAATACACTCCATGGCTCATATCAAAACTTTGGGACTGAACTTTTAGCTCCGTGTCCACATTTTTCGATGACGCTGTTGCAGCTTCCACTTCACACTCGTGCTCTGCGAGGTCAATGCCTTGATTCTCTAATTCTTCCATTAGACGCTTTTGTAGCTCCACTTTCGAACCTACAGTTGGAAGATTATGAATCGCCAGCTCCTTCTTTAGCTGGTCGACTTTAAATTGTTCGAATTTAACCATTTTGTATCACAATCCCACTTCTGAGACCAATGTTACGAAAATTCAGTCTACGGAAAACTGTTCTACGAGTTCGTATCGCTGGATTGTGTACAAAATAAAAACACTCTTGTGTTTGGTTTAAATTATAACAATTAACTTTATTAATTCACTTTAATAAACAACTTTACTAATAACAAATTCTAACAACTGCTGCATGTCCACAATTTAACTTGACATTTATCACACGAGATGCACTCGACCACTTTACAATCACTACTGAAGTGCTGTACCTCTGATGCGGCTCCCTTATATATTGCATGCGTCAGTTCGACACGTTTCGACAAGCTTCGACTTGTTTCGAGAACCTTCTACTCGTTTCGTGAATGACTCATGCTATTGGCATCTCATTCGTACTCATGTGTTTTAATGCGCTGATCTTCCATCTCTTTCTCGCACACTGCCTCAGTGGGCTGAATGATCTTCCGTCTCTTTCTAAGACATGCTTAGTGCGCTGAATTGTCTTGCGTCTCATTAATTATCTGGGTTTCTAGTAAAATTTTAATATAGGTATTTTATGTGGTGCGCTAGGAGATTTTTCTCATCAAAATAAAAAAAATAAATATTTTATTACCACTTATTTTTATAAAACTCAATTTTTCTCAAAATTTTTATCTAGTATTTTATTTATCTTTTTTAATATTTGAATGTATCATAGTGTAATAAACAATTTCTTCATATATATATATATATATATATATATATATATATATATATATATATATATATATATATATATATATATATATATATATATATATATATATATATATAAATTTAATATACTGTATTATAATTAATATTGAAATGAAACAATTTTCGGGTTATACCACGTTACAATTTATTAGAACTTAAGCTAATGATGACCCTAGAATGACTGAATTTTAAAAGAACAATCATCAAAAATGGTGCACGCTGCAAAAAAAGGGCCCTATTTTTAAATTACTTTTTTTAAATTTATATTATATAATTATAAACTTAAACTTTTTTTTTTATTACACATATTTTATTTATACCTAATACTTAATTTCCATCTATTGTTCCTATTTTGAGTTCAGTACTTTACGGATGAATTGGAAATTTCACAAACAGCCACTATCTGGTATTAACATTAATTTGAGGTACTTAAACCAATTCTTCAACCAAAAAAAACTTTTGAACTAAATGAAAAGTATTGATGTGAGTGTTACTGAGCGATAAAAGTAGGCAGCGCTGTTATATAATTGTGCTATCGTAATGCCAAACATACATATAATCAAAATAATGCTATTATTTTTAAATTCGTTGTCACCCAGTAACAATCACGAATAACCAAATACATATAATTCAAAGAATTTTTTGTTTACGTTGGGTGTGTTAAATAGCGGAAATATCAAACATACATATATTAATATCTGATGAAAATTATATTTTTTTACAGAAACAATAATATAGTAAATTCATGTAAATACGCGATTAAAGCAATTTATGTTTAAATATCGTATAATAATATTTCAATCTGAACAAAATAATAATACAATTCAATTATAATGTAATTAGATATTACTCCAAATATTTATATGGTGATTTCGAATTACGTTATAATTACATTCAAGCATATTCAAACAAATATTCTTCGTAATAGGTCTAGTATATTCACCACGAGTCGTATTGACCTTGACAACCCGAACAATTCCGTCTGACCCTCTAGTAACATCGCTAATTCGACCAGTGATCCATTTCGAAGGAGGAAGATTGAGTTCCTTAAGCACAACAATTGCTCCGATCTTCACATTAGGCTGTTGATGTTGCCATTTGTTTCGTTGTTGTAATGTGGTAACGTACTCCAGGCTCCACCGTTTCCAGAAACCTTGTACCAATCGCTCGTTTTTTACATTTGGTTCTTCTGTTGTAAAATAAAATATAATGTTAAGATGATAATAATTTCCATTGATCCTCGTTAATAGCGCCGCAGGCGAAAATTTTGCAAAAAATGTTACGATTTTTGTCTGTTTGAAATATATCGAAAAAAATTCCGAATTTCTTTGATCCTGCCAAAAATTTTGTCAGGGATATATATATACAATGGAGTATATTGCAAACACCAGAGACAATTTTGTAAAACAGATCTAACAATCATCCAAAATGGTTGCAACTTTTTATGTCCGCAAAATCGCAAATTAGCTCTTTTACCAATGTCGAAGGCCAAATCGTACTAAAACTACAAAAGTAGTTCAAAGCGACATATGGGCGTTTTTTTTTCGAAACTACAATCAAATAGTTCAAATATATAGAGATATATTTCAAAAACATTGCGATGTGGAAAATGTTTAAATATCTTAACATAAAATTTTACTCTCCTAAAATTACGAAATTTTAAAAATTAGCAACGAGATCGAATTTTTGTTATCCAAGTTAGTTCGAGAAAACTTCGAGGCATAAATAACATGGCCAAACCAAACATATTGAAAAAGTTTTTTTTTTTGATATGAATATAAATTTAAAATTTATATAAATTTGAAAAGGGTTCCTTTTTATGCACAACTAATTTAAATTGCAAGACTCTTGTCTTGCATTGTAATTTTTGATTCTTGTTTTATTTTGATTGCGCCTTTATTTGATACTGGAGCTAATTCCGAAAATGGTTTGGTTAAATAGGGTCTAGTTTTTAAGATTTTTAAGTTTTAATTATTTTTCTCTACTTTTATTTTTAATAGTCGAACCAAAAACAATAATGTATTTATCATTTCGTTATTAGACGTACAAAACTATGCGCTACTATATATAAATGCCGGTGCATAAAAATACACAAATCCATTGGTTTAATTTTTATACAAAGTGCAGTTCTCGTATTTTAACACTATAGAGACTCTACAGCCTATACGAACTTGCTGCAACACAACTACAGTAATTGACAAAAATTAAACTTGGTGCAGTTTTGTGCTGCTTGCCTTCTCGTCACTTTGTGCAGAACAGAATTCGCATTTTATTCATTAAATAAAGTGAAATTATAGGTTTAGCAAAGCTCAAACTGCATACAAGACCGCTGATGAGGAAGCTTGGCTGCTTCCGAAACAGCTGTATGGTTGGCCAACAAGTTTTTGGTTTTTTTTTTTTCAATTATTGTGCAAAATACATATTGCATTTGGTAGACCTAGAGCCCGACAAATTAGTTTTTGCATTACTCTATTTTAAGGTCGAATAAAAACAAATAACTTTTAATAAAAAAAAAACTTAATGAGCATCATGGATAAGAATAGCAAGGATAATATAAACAAAAGATAAAAAAAAAAAAAATATTTTTTTTTTACAAAACCTTTCTAGAGTGTGTTAAACGCGAAAGAAAATGCTTGTTTATGGTCAGTTAACAATAGTAGTGAAGCTGATGACAAATAAAACTTTCTTTTTTAAATTAATGTAGACAGGATTTCAGTATCATTGATTAAAAAATATTTTGATTGAAGTACTTCTAAAGGTGGTGACATGGACTAATTTTAAGTAAATTTGAAGAAGGACTTTTAAAATAATAAGAATAAGCCACTCTTAAATGTGTTTACTGTGTGGTTTACTGTGTTTTTCATTATTAATTTGAACTGGCCTTATTCAAGTGGAGAAAAATTTTACAGTTTTTTCTTAGTTTTTTTAATTAAAGTAATTTTAAAATTCACATGCAATTCGGATTTCAATATCTGGGATGGGGGCAGACGCGTAACAAAGTAATCTATCGAACTGCATACAACAAATTTTGATACATTATGAATAGGTCGAAATTCATTTCGGAGATTCATTTTCGAACTCGGGCAGTTAAAAAGGTTTTAGAAAACCATTAACAACGCCTCTGGGCCAGATGGCATATCTGCCCATGTGTTAAAGAAGTGCGCGTCAACGCTGGCTTGTCCGTTGCGTAACCTTTTCAACATCTCCTACACGACAGGAGTTTTTCCATATTGTTGAAAGGTTGCCAATGTCCAGACAGTTCCGAAAAAGGGCGAGGCTACGAACACTGCCAATTACCGACCCATTGCAATATGCTTTGCGCTATCCAAGGTAATGGAAAGCGTAATTAACTTCCACTTTGTGAACTATCTAGAGCGAAACGAATTACTTTGTGACCGACAATATAGTTTCCGTAGGACCAGATCCACAGGTGACTTGATGGCGGTCCTCTCCGAATAGTGGAATAATTGTGTTCACCTTTTCGGGGAGAGTAAGGCTGTTGCTCTCGATATTTCCAAGGCTTTTGATCGAGTGTGGCATAAAGCCCTCGTCTCAAAATTAATTGCAAATGGCGTCGATGAATCTCGAGTTTTCTCCAGGGTCGTTCAATACGAGTTGCGATGGATGGTGTTTTTTCAAAACAACACTCCATCAATTCTGGAGTTCCGCAGGGTTCCGTCCTATCCCCGTTCCTATTTCTAGTATTTATCAATGACTTTCTGTCAATGACCCAGAACCCAATTCATTCTTTTGCAGATGACAGCAATATTTGTCATTCATATTCGTTCAACAAGAGCCCAGACTCTTTGGAGATTGAGAGTAAAAGACGCAACATGAATGACACACTCAACCATGACCTCAAATCAATTTGCGAGTGGGGTCTTCCAAATAGAGTTGATTTTAATGCAAGCAAGACCCAATGTTGTCTGTTATCTCACAAAAGAATGGATTCTCCCCTCCCTCCCCTCAATATGGGTGCTGTGGATATTGCTCAGTCAGCTGCTCTTGACGTTCTGGGCATATCAATTCAGTGTGAGCACCGATGGAATGATCACATATTTGATGTGTCGAAAGAAGCGGACAAGTGCCTCGGTTTTTCAAAACGGTGTAAAACATAGCCGCGGTAGCTCAGTGGTTAGTGCGTTGGACTGCGAGCCGAAAGGTCCCCGGTTCAAGCCTGGACTGGGGCTAACAACATCTTTTCATAGAAACATTTTTCTATACCGCGCTACCTCTCGTCAGTAAATGGCAAACCTACGAGAGTAAAACCATTGCCTATGAAAAGCTCTCACCCGCCGTTCGGATTCGGCAATAAACTGTAGGTCCCACCACTTTGAGTACAAATATAACACGCACATCTCAAAATGGTGAGAGAGCTCGGCCGAAGTTCTATACAGGACTGTAGCGCCAAACTATTATTTATATTATTATTAAAACATACTTCACTCCTGCTGACTTACGCACTGTCTACACTACCTATATTCGGCCTAAGATGGAATACAACTCGCACATGTGGGCAGGGGCTTCTAAATCTTCTTTGAGATCCGGAGACTCAGCTGGATGCTTTAACTGATTTGGGACATTGTAGAGCATAGACCCTTTCATCACTCCAGTGATGTGTTTAGAATCATTGTCCTGCTGGAAGTAGTAAAAAGGTCATATAACCAATTTATTGACACTAAATTGTAGATTTTCCTTTAAAATATTTAAACCTGATGAAACATTTGTGGGACCACTAAGAAAAAAAAAATCTACAGCACAACATAACCAACAAAAATCAGCTTAAGACGGTACTATTTGAGGAGTTGAAAAATATCAATCCAGAAACGACAACAAATCTGGTTAATTCCATGAAGAACCGATTAAAAAATGAATTATGAATAGAGAAGTATCTACTACATATTATAGTGCATATTTTCTTATAGAAAACATATTTTTTACTGTATAAATTATACTGTACGGAAACTTTTTTTGTTTACTATTTGTATCAATCGAATAAATTGAATTATTCTTCCTATATAACACTATATTCTTATAAGTGCGCCTTTATAACAAAATTTAATTTATCTTACTTAAAATTCATAACATGATTATTTAATGAGATATGTGAAATTGTCGTATCTGTACGGAGCCTTTATGTAGTCAGTGTGTACATATTAGAGGGTCACTTATTTGACACTTTTTCGATTTTTAGTTTTCTCACCCCCTACGATTGTTTATTAGGGACAAACAATAAGATATGCTAAATATGTTTTGAATTTGAACAACGGTAACACGTGCCGCAAGTACATTGAACATTTTACTAGGAGTCGAAATTTAGAATATTTCAAGACAATATTTCGAGTATCATGTAGAACTGTTTGCGAAAAATATATATATATAGTTAGCCACTTGTATTACATTACGTAATACAATTTCCAATGTACTTGCGGCACGAGTTCCCGTTGTTCACACACAAACTTTGAATGTCGTGTTCTTTTCATGGAGCTGGAATAAATTTTTAATTCAATAAAAATTACTCCTCGAAATCTAATGGAGTACCTTTTCCATATTTGTAAGATGTTTAATTGGTGCTTGATATAAATAATCGTAAATTTGGAAGATGGTTGCCATAGTCATAGTGGCTAACTATGAACAATAATAGGGTTCTTTAGTGACCAGCTTAATACCACCGATCTGAACCCAAGAGAAAACCTTTCGGATATCTTAGATCACAAAATTAAGAGGAACAGTGAGACAAACAAACACACAATTTTTAACAGCATTTAACAAAATCCCTGGTATAATATTCCAAAAGAACAACTTGAATATTTAATAGATTCCGTACCTCGTAGATGTGCTGCAATCTTAAAAAACCATGGTTATGGTGTTGTTTATTAATAAATATTTATGTTTTGAAGAGTTGCTTTAGTTTTATATATATATATATATATATATATATATATATATATATATATATATATATATATACATACATTTGTACACACAAAAATTCCTATGGTTTTTTTTTTTTGGAATATCTACTAAGATCCACAGCACTCAGACAGACTATATCCATTGTACTGTGAAATCTATTCCCTACAATTTTGTGGTTAATATCACCACGAGCGCACATGCCCAAGCCGGGATTCGAACCCGAGACCTTCAGAATGCAAATCCAGTTTGTTAATGTCTCATTGTTGCAAGCGTTTATTAAACAGCGATTTTTTTAACTTTTTGTTCTTCTCACAAACATTTTGTTATCCGTACTAGTCATTTTCCAGTACTTGTTATATTTACAAATATTTGTATGTCTTACAAAATTTCATTTGTGTATTTAACCAAAAAGAACATTATATACTTGTTAATAAAACAAAAGCATTATTATTTAGCATTTTGTTAAAATTACAATGGTTTTTGTTAAAATCTAAATAATGCTCTGTTATACGAACAAAACTAATTTGATGCCTGAACGGAGTATTTGTTTATTTTGAGAAAAAAAAAATAACGCTTCATGACGCTTCGATTCGTTCCATTATATTCTACTGTGTTAGCGTTTGCACTGAATTATTAAAATGTAGTGCAGTTTCAGAGTATTATAATATAAACCAGTTGGGAAGGTTAGATCACATGGGAAATTTTAAAGTAGGTGTAATTATGATAGTTAGGATTATCAAAATTATAGTCGGTCTAAGCCGACTATAAATACCCTACACATATGTGTGGTTACCATTCAAAGTGATATATAGGTCACCAGGGTATACGAATCCTGAAAAAAACTACAAACATTCAATCGCTGAAGAATTTCCATTCATTTGATACCCATATTTACAAATGGGTAGGTGTACCGAATTTCGATTTTTTTTTTGTGAACCACAAGTCTTTTCGCCGGAAAACATTATTATCATGTATTTGAGCATGATGTCAATATATATTTGACCTACGATCTTTATATGTACATTTTATATGTGGTATTTGAACATAAGTGGTCGGATCATAGGTCACAATGGACCGATCTCGCCAATTTTTTCGCACATACAGCGTAGGTATATTAGTAATCTAAGTTATAAGTTTCATTTATCTAGCTCTTCAATTTTAAAAGCCTTAGGGATTTCAACAGACAGACAGACAGACAGACGGACAGACAGACGGACAGACAGACAGACGGACATCGCTAAATCGACTCAGGAGGTCATGCTGATCAAGAATATATATACTTGTCCATACCGGAGATGCTTTCTTCTGGGTGTTACAAACGGCGTACCAAACTGAATATACCCTTTCACTCTTAGTGTAGGGTATAAAAATACACTTTAAATAGTTTGTATGGAATACTGAAGAACTCTCAAGAGCCATTTGTTGATTTTAGCCACTTCGCTCTTTGTTCTGGAGGAAGATGGGATTAAAATCAAAGTGGCACGGCACTGTGTAATAAGAAGCCTTCAAGACACGACTTTAAAATTTTCCATCACAGGGATCTTGCAAGATGAGGATCTTTGTCTACGTGTGACAAAGGAAATTGACACACAATTTTTTCACCTTATTATAAAGGCACAGGACGTACTAAAAAATATATAACAAAATAAATTTGTTTATAGTACAAAATAAATTTGTTTATAGTACAAAATAAATTTGTTTATAGAACAAAACAAAATTGTTTATAGAACAAAATAAATTTGTTCGTCGAACAACATAAATTTGTTCGTCGAACAACATAAATGTGTTCATCTAACAAAATAAATTTGTAATCATACAAATTTACTTTGTTAATGGGACAAAACTGCTTTATTAAATGAGCAAGACCATTTGTTAATATAACAAAGGAAAATGGGAATTGTAAAAATTTCTAAATAAAACAAATATTTCTTGTTGACCGTACAAATATTTTGTTAATTTAGACCAGATTTTTATTAATATCACCATAGGAATTTTTTATGTGTAGTATAAGCCACTGCTTACGTATATTAATAAGATTTGTTGTATACGTGCCCGGAGTTTGGGTTGAATTGGCACACCCTAGTAAAAATGATTTGGTGTGAGTGGTTCCGCCTCTTCAAGGGTCACAGGCAAGTGTGTTAATGG
Organism: Dryomyza anilis; assembly: GCA_951804985.1. Lineage (NCBI taxonomy): Eukaryota > Metazoa > Arthropoda > Insecta > Diptera > Dryomyzidae > Dryomyza > Dryomyza anilis. The sequence continues at coordinate 53,955,974 of OX638135.1, forward strand.
TCTTGAGTTCACAATACTTTTCGCCTCCAGCAATATACTGAAAAATGTGTCTAAACGCGTAGAATGCTCTTTGAGTATAATGCACAGTGTCTTTTTTTACAGATTGAATCAAACGTCCCTCATGCACTTGGGTTCTATGGATTATTATATAGCTAGTCCGGCGATTATTTTGTGGTGGTCAAGAAAATCTGTTACATTACGTAACTCGGTATGAATTCCCACAAAGTTTCTACAGTTATCTATTCGTATTTGTAGTGGAACTCCTTTTCTGTTTACAAAATTACGAATGCATAGTATACAAGCGTCACTTGTAAGGTCAGTAGATATTTCGAGATGGACAACCCGAATAGTTAAACACGTCAACAGTGCGAACCATTGTTTTTCTCGATGGCGGATTACAGTTATATTAAATGGTCCGAAGAAATCAAGACCACTGTACGAAAATGGTCGCACAAATGGTTTTACCCTATCTACTGGCAACTGTCCCATTTGCGGTTGAATCGGTTTTTTCTTGAGAACCTTACAATAGTTGCAGCGCGTCTCCACAGAACGCACCAAAGAACGAATAGAAGGGATCCAAAATCTTTGTGGAATCTCGTTGATAACGGTTGCACTGTTCATGTGACATAATTTTCTATGAAATGAGTCAACAATGAGACAAGTCAACTGATGATTTTTATGAAGAATTATTGGCCTTCTCGCAGAGTTAGTTAAAACCGTTGCATTTTCTAATCTTCCACTGACACGTAGGACGTAGGACGGTATTCCTTGTCTATGTATGGATTGCGCATTCTAAGACTGCTGTTCTTCAAAATAATTTGTTCTTCATTAAGAACATGTGGTCAGTTGGAAATGCCTCTTGTTGAACTCTACGACAAAAGTGCCTTTCCGCCTTTAACTCCTCGTCCGCAGTTAGCTCAAACATATTAGTCTGTGTCTTCATAGATTTATGGTTTATGTATCGCTGAACCCATGCCATTGCCCGCCTCATTCTGCAATAGTTAAAAAATCTGCATATATTTGGCGTCACGTAATTAATCTTATGTACAATGAGAACGAAATGTTTTGCCTTTAGTTCATCTGAACTCTTATCTTCTTTCAAACTCATATTCGCTTCATTAGGCACCTCATTTTCTTCCAGTAAAAGAAATTGGGGTTCAGTTTTCCATCTGCTCTCTGGATTATAATACACCGGGAATTTGACTCTCGTTGCATCGTCTGCTGAATTAAATTTACCTGGACACCAGCTAATATTAGAATTCTCTAAGATCTCAGCCACTCTATTTGCCACATATTGTTTATATATACGATGATCTGAACTTATCCACCTTATAACCGTATGTGAGTAGCACCGAAATTGTACTCTCACGGCTATTTAGTACTGTGCACATTAAACGTACTGCCATTACTGCTGCTTGCAATTTTATCTTCGGAATTGTATGAAATCGTGTCGGAGCACAGGCAAATTTTCCAGGGACAAATACCAGCTTAACACCTTCAGAACAATTAATTCTCCAATATGCAACTGTAACAAGAGCATTCTCACTGGTATCACAAAATATACGAAAGTCTACATTAGAATTAACAAAATTTGACATATAACATCTCGGAATATTGAACTTCTCAACGTTCGGCATTTCTTCTAACCAGTTTTTTAATTTTTTAAAAATATCTTCGGGCAATTCTGTATCCCATTAGAAAAGCATTTTGTAACTTCATGGCCGTATTTAAGACAGGAAAAACATGCTCGCATGGCTTTTACCCTTTTCTAGCGCTCTTCAATAGTCAGATCAATAAAGGTGGGACAAAAAACAAACGACTGCCATTCGCCATCACAATTTTCTGCGATACACTTACACAAGCAAATTTTCTCATATAGCATTCTGTTGATGAGGGCTGCCTTGGTTTTGTTCTTTGCGAAAATGGTGCGAATCTGCCAAATTAGCAGTTCTTCGTAGGCTGAATAACCATACGCTGAAATCCATTACAGAAGGCTGTCTACCAAGTTGAATACATCTTTCTGCCCATTGAAGCTGTTTTGATATTAGAAGCTTGTCAACCAGTTCGCTAATTAAATCGGATTCGTGACATGGTGCTTTGTTTGCGAAGTGAATTAATGAGTCTAGGTCACCTTCAGCGACTGACGGTATGGTACGAACCATTTGAATACAGGTAAATTGTGGCAACGGATAGATTTTACTATGGCGTTTTGCGGTGGATCTTTGTGCATATGAAGGTAAGTTTAATTTTTTTTTCCGACAAATCCCTGCGATCACACATACCCGCCCAATCGACCGAGAGGCTCGTCCGTGTATCCTACGGACATGGTGACCGGCAGCAACAGTCCGGACTGTCCTGTGATTCAATTCAGCTACAGATTTAGTATCATCATCTGGCACATATTTAAGTGTATATTTATTTATTTAAATGGTCAAGTATTAATTGTTTTAAAATGTCAGTGGAGTCACATTGTAATATAAGATGATATAGGTTATTAAAGTCATTACAAATACAACGAAACGGATTGTTCTCTGAGAAGTTTGTATTGCATAAACATAGACGTAAAGGCTTATTATGTCTAGACGTACGGGATGGAATGTTAAATGTCGTTGTATTTATTAAATATATAGAATGTATGTCACCGTTTATAAGTTTATGCATATATGTTACATTTAGCATTGTGCGTCTACTTTTTAAAGTTGGAAGTCGAATTAGTTTAAGTCTGCTCTCATACGATGGAAGGTTAATATTTGGATTCCAGTGGAGATTTCTAAGTGCGAATAGTAAAAATTGCTTTTGCATTGATTCAATCATATTGATATATACATTCTAATGGGGATTCCATACTACGGATGCATATTCCAGTATTGGCCGTACAAGTGAGGTGTATAATAATTTAGTTGTATAAGGATCATCAAATTCCTTTGCCCAACGTTTCATAAATCCTAGCACTCCTTTTGCCTTGTTTATCATATGGCTTATGTGAGTGTGAAAACGTAGCTTCGAGTCCATAGTTACACCAAGGTCTTTAAATACGGTAACTGAATCAAGTTTTTTACGTGTAAATGTCATCTGTTTGCACTTTTTTATATTAAGTTTAAGGCAATTATAGTTGCACCACTCAACCACTTTGCATAGGTCATCCTGTAAGTATAAGTGATGCTCAGGATTTTTATATGACAGATAAAGCTTGGCATCATCAGCATATAATAGTATTTCGCTATGACTTATAATAGAGGGAAGATCGTTAACGAAAAGAATACAAAATAGTGGCCCTAGGTGGCTCCCTTGGGGGACTCCGGATGTGACAGGTATCCTTAAAAAGCACTCTCTGTCTTCTGCTTTTTAAATAAGAGTTGATCCATAATAGAAGAATAGATGGAAATCCTATAATATCAAGTTTTGCTAATAACAAATCATGATTTACATTATCAAATGCTCTACTGAAATCCGTATATATCACATCAGTTTGAAGTCCATTTGTAAAACCATGTATAACCTTTGATTTGCCTTTTATGAAATGAATTGAATGAATTTTATGAAATGAAATGAATTGTATTGTTAGTTATTAAGCGGTATTTCAGCATTTGGCAAGTTATACATATCATGAGCAGAATTAGGCATATTCGCCGATACGGGAACATATGCCGGAGTATTCGAATGCGAAGGGATTCGTTGGAATTGATTTGATGTTTAAGCAATTCTGTCTGAAGGATTGCTATACATTTGCGATGGCGATGGAGTAATTTGCAATGATTCCGTGGATGTACGATATGCAGATATAGGCAAATAGGTTGAGCTTTCAGGAGACAGAGTCGGTGTATGAAGAGTCGTAGACGAAGGCATTGGCGCAAGCAAGGAGGTAGACATAGTTGTAGGCAAAAATGTAGACACAGGCGTAGACATAGGCGTAGGCAAACACATACGCAAAGACATAGGCAAAGACATAGGTAGAGACATAGGTAAAGACATAAGACGTTGGCGAAGTCGTATGCAAAGGCGTAGGCTAAGACGTAGAACAGGACATGGTAGGTAGAGACGAAGTCATATAAATAGGTAAGAACATAGACGAAGTCATATGTGATGACATTGGAAAAGATGCAGGCAAGACGGTAGGCACATATGCTATCTGAGATGCCGATATGGACGGGGTCAGGGGTATTGTTGATATTGACTGATTCGAAGCATCTCACTGAGAAAGTCGACCATACTGTCTAGCATTTTCTGAAGCATCAGAGATTGCATAGAGTGCATCCGCGTCATCTCATGTTGCATATCGGACATCTTTTTATTAAATTCATTTGTTACCTTGCCAAGACGGCTTTCTTGTGACGAATTATTGACGCTCTGTAATAGCGAGTCCGAGACCAAAGCTTGATCACATGTGGATGTTGACAAAGATATGGTTGCATCAGTAGTCGTATCTGTTTTATTTATAAATATGTCTGTTGCGTTGCTGACTGTGGGCGGCGGAGATCGGTTTACTGATGGCGTACGGTTCACGGATAACTCAAAAGATAATGCTGGCGGTACTCTTCTTATCCTTTCACTAGTCGTTCGTGTTCGCGGTTGATTTTCCGAATTTGAATCCATTCCAAATAGAATAAAATTCTTTTTTAATCGTGACGTTTATTCTCTGAAATTATAATATGTTATAAAGACGTAGACACTAACAATAATTTTTCAAATTAAAAAAATATTTGATAACAAATTTCAATGATAATAAATTAACATAAATATTAAAAAAGGAAACAAGTGTTATTTTCATGGAGCTCATCATGAAAATAACAGAACAAGGGGGTCAAAAACCCATTTATGACCCAAAAATTTTTATCTCGGAAATCGATAGCGGACATCATTAGAAGGCTAATGGTACCCTTTGGAGTGGTCCAGGTCCCCCCAAAGGGGGTCAAAAATTCCATTTTCGATTTTTTTTTTTGCAGAAATAGATAGCTGACGGTATGAAATGCATTTTGACATTCACAAAATATTTTTTTGGAAAATGGAGGTTTTGACCCCCTTTGGGGGGACCTGGACCACTCCAAAGGGTACCATTAGCCTTCTAATGATGTCCGCTATCGATTTACGATTTCCGGGCACCCGGGTAATCGAGAGCTCTGGTTCATATACAAACATTCGAAAAGAGATTTATTTGTTTTTGTACGAATTATTGGATCAATTCGAAAAAATTTACAAAAGAAACATCAATCAAGTACCGTTAACTACCTCTTTTTGGCTCTTTTACACCTTCGGTTAAAATCAACTGCATTTTTCTTGCGTCACTTGAATAGGTACATTGCAGTGAGTGTTTGAAATTTACTGAGAATAGATCGGTTAACGATTTTAAGTAAAAATTGAAAATTAAATCCGAAATAAACTAAAAGTTTAAAGTGAAATGGGACGTGCAAAATCATTAAATACCGCAAAAATTGAAGCATATCATGATCAACATCTTTCCGAGCGCGCTATTGCAAAAAAAAAAATTGGTTGAAGTTTCAACGTCGTTTACAAATTTTTAAATATTATAAATTCATACGGAAAAAATATGAAAGGCCGCCAAAATAGAGTGTTTTGAATTAGTTCACACATTTTCCTTTTCTTTATGGTTCTTCACTACTCATTCAGTTTTGGATGTTGCTGTACACATGTTGAGCGCATAATGTTTTTCATATCATGTTGAACTCTTGTTGTATAGCAACATGTTCATAGCATTGTCCCAACGCTTTACGTTGGTAACAATGATAATAATTTGGCAAAGCGCTAAAGCTATGCTTAGACCACATCTCTTTCAAGTTAGCTTGCACAGTTAACAGAAATAAGCTTGCAATAATTTGGCAAAGCGCTTAAGCTTTACTTAGACCACACCTCTTGCAATATAATTTTCCATTGCATAATTTTGGGTCTATGTTAAAATAAGCAAAGCAGCGGTTCTCCAACAATTATACTATTTCGCAATTGGTGTCAGCCAAAAACTGCATGTCGGACTTTCTTCAAAAGTCACGTACACCAACATTGACTGAAAGTGAAAACTCACTAGAACAAAGTGAAAATAGAATTTAAGAAAAGCTTGCAACGAAGGTATTGTTAATACCTTTCGTTGCAATTTAAAAGCCAACCTCAAGTGGAGGTCTAAAAATAATAAAAGTGTCTTTTCAACTCAAATATTAACCAGTTGGGAAGGTTAGATTACATGGGAAATTTTAAAGTAGGTGTAATTATGATAGTTAGGATTATCAAAATTATAGTCGGTCTAAGCCGACTATAAATACCCTACACATATGTGTGGTTACCATTCAAAGTGATATATAGGTCACCCGGGTATACGAATCCTGAAAATAACTACAAACATTCAATCGTTGAAGAATTTCCATTAATTTGATACCCATATTTACAAATGGGTAGGTGTACCGAATTTCGATTTTTTGAACCACAAGTCTTTTCGCCGGAAAACATTATTACCATGTATTTGAGCATGATGTCAATATATATTTGACCAAAAAAGTTTACCTGAGCACGTATACATAAAAATTGATCTTTATATGTACATTTTATATGAGGTATTTGAACATAAGTGGTCGGATCATAGATCTCGCCATTTTTTTCGCACATACAGCGTAGGTATATTAGTAATCTAAGTTATAAGTTTCATTTATCTAGCTCTTCATCGGCTCAGGAGGTCATGCTGATCAAGAATATATATACTTTTCCATACCGGAGATGCTTCCTTCTGGGTGTTACAAACGGCGTACCAAACTGAATATACCCTTTCACTCTTAGTGTAGGGTATAAAAAGTGTTTAATTAATTAAAATCTGAAAAACGATTCATCTAAACTGTACAACAAGAGCCACATCTACCGAAAAACGTGCTATTGTGCGAATAGCTTCAGATTCTTCTGATTCTGCAGCAAAAATTAACCAAAAAAGCGGTGTTAGTGCTAGCCTGTCTACCGTTAGGCGGGTTATAAATAGTGCTAAAGATTTAAAGAGAATGAAAATGAAGAAAAAACCACCTTTAAATCAACAACGCAAGGAAAATCGGTTGCAATTCTGCAGAACCCATATGACGTGACAGAAGGTATGGACATCTGTTGTATTTTCGGATGAAAAAAAGTTCAATTTCGATGGACCTGATGATTTTAACTACATTTTCACGACTTAAGAAAAGACGAACTCTTTTTTGAACCGATATCATATTCGAGAGGGAGGTGTGATGTTATGGTGAGCCATTTGTTTTTATGGAACTATTGAGCAGGAGTTTCAAACCTCGACAGTGAATGCGATATCTTATAAAACAATTCTGCAACGAGCACTTCCTAAATTGAAAAAAATTTTGGGACCCATTCAATACTTATCAGCAGGATAACGCTCCTATTCATACCGTGCGTTTAATTAAAAGTTTAATATGTGAACAAAATATAAACTTAATGCAATGGCCACCATATTTACCGGACTTGAACATCATAGAAAATGTGTGGGGCTGGTTGTTTCGAAATTCTATTGAGAGCCGAAAGAGAGAACATACGACCTGGTGAATCAGGCCATGTATTTCCCTCGAACACTAACCGTTATAATACCTATAAAACAGACTTACACACCCAATGGTCTTACACACACGATGAAATATTTTCATCCCCTATTAAATATGTCGCACGTTGTTGGATTCGGTCCAGGAACTCCAAGGAGGATTTTGAGGCCCCTGGCCAAATGTGCGAATTGAATTCCATTTTAGGCCGTATATAGGTAGTGTAGACAGTGCGTAAGTTAGCAGGAGGGAAGGTGTTTTACACCGTTTTAAAAAACCGAGGCACTTGGCCGCTTCTTTGGACACATTAAATATGTGGTCATTCCAACGGATATCACATTGAATTGATATGCCCAGAACGTCAAGAGCAGCTGACTGCGCAATATCCACAGCACCCATATTTAGGGCAGGTAGGGTTGAATCCATTCTTTTGTGAGATAACAGACAACATTGGGTCTTGTTTACATTAAAATCTTCTCTATTTGCAACACCCCACTCTGAGATTGATTTAAGGTCATTATTGAGTGTGTCATTCATAGTGCGTCTTTTACTCTCAATCTCCAAAGAGTTTAGGCGTTTGTTGAACGAGTATGAATGACAAATGTTATTGTCATCTGCAAAGGAGTGAATTGGGTTCTGAGTCAATGACAGAAGGTCATTGATAAATACCAGAAATAGGGACGGGGATAGGACGGAACCCTGCGGAACTCCAGAATTGATGAAATGTTGTTCCGAAAGAACACCATCCATCGCAACTCGTATTGAATGACCCTTGAGAAAACTCGATATCCATCGTGTAAAATATCTACCGACACCAAATGCAATTAGTATTGACACGAGGGCTTTATGCCAGACTCGATCAAAAGCCTTGGAAATATCAAGAGCAACAGCCTTGCTCTCCCCGAAAAGGTAAACACAATTATTCCACTTTTCGGAGAGGCCCGCCATCAAGTCACCTGTGGATCTGGTCCTACGGAAATCATATTGGCGGTCACTGAGCAATTCTTTATGCTCAAGATAGTTCACCAGGTGGAAGTTAATTACGTTCTCCATTACCTTGGAGAGCGCAGAGCATATGGCAATGGGTCGATAATTAGCAGGGTTCGTAGCCTCGCCCTTTTTCGGATCTGGCTGGACATTGGTAACCTTCCAACAAGATGGAAAAACTCCTGTCGTGTAGGGGATGTTGAAAAGGTTACGCAACGGACAAGCCAGCGTTGACGCGCACGTCTTCAACACTTGGGCAGATATGCCATCTGGCCCAGAGGCTTTGTTAATGTTGAGGTTTGTTAAAACCTTTTTAACTGCCCGAGCTCGAAAATGAATCTCTGGCATTGCAGAAGAAACAAAATCGACGCAAATAATTCTGCCAAGAGATTAGCTTTATCAACCGGGTCAGTGAAGGTCTGGCCATTCATAACAAGAGTTGGAATAGAAGGTATGAAGGACCGCATACCTAATAAAATAATATTTTATACCATTAAAGCCGCGGCATTTATATCTCTGTCAGCGAAACATAATTTCCAATTAAATTTGCGAAAAAAATCATTTAACGCTACCCAATTTGATTTTTCGTAAAGCCATACAGTCCGTGTAAACTAGAATACGAAAACTCAGCGGAAACAGTACAGTGGTTGGAGTTACCAAGAGGTGCAAGGACTTTTACATCATATTTTTCATGATGTGAAGTCAGAAAAAGATCTAGGACATTTTGGCTATGCCCACCGACGCGTGGACGGTACGTCGGTTCCTTCACCAATTGAGTGAGGTGGTTGCACTCAGCAAACAGCTCAACATAACAACCCTCCTCTGTTGAAAGACCCGAGTGGCTCAACCAAGTGGCATTGTGTACATTTAAATCGCCGGCAACAACAATTTCACTGCCTGGAAACTGCTACAATGTATTTGAGATCGAATCAGACAAGGCAACTTATTACAGGTGGAAACCCTGTCTAGATTCGTACTCCTATATAAAAAGCACAAGTGCATGATGTGTGTTTGGATTTTGAATTTAACCCAAATGGTGTTAAATTCGCTATCCGACACACTATGTTGTTGCTGCAGTTGGTACGCAATGTCATTCCGAACAAATAATGCGAGGCCCCTATGGGCAGAGAATAATGGCAAGAGGTGATAACCAGGTATACGAAAATCCAGTGGATCTGCACCCTCATTAACCTGGATCTCACCGAGTGCCATTATTTGTGGCCTATGAACGGACACGTACGCATATACAGAGAAAAAATTCGCCTTCAGCCCTCGAATGTTGCAAAAATCTATGCGAAAATTTTGCAACATTTTCCGACTGGGCAAGCTCACAAACACACGAACATACTACTGACCTGCAGCAGTTGACACTACAAATAAGAGCGCAAGCCAAGCCGTGGTGAGTGTTATGCCTTCACCACGGCATAGACCACGCACTCAGTGCAGTATCAACTGTGCAAGCTAGTAGCGGGGAGTATGATATGAGGGAAGGAATACAAAAACTAAATATGCAATTGCGGCAGAGAAGCTCCTTGCGTTGGTAATTGCAACAAAAAAAAAACGATGCGTTGAGTGCAGCAACTCAGCAGGCAGTGCGTAGGCCAAGAAACTGGTTTATTTTGTTGTTGAGTGTATTTGATGTTTAATATTTTAGTGGTTTATTGTTTATTTGATTGTAATATTTTTGATTTTTAATTTTAGTTGAGCGCGGTTAAATTGATTTTTCTTTTTAATTAATAGAAAACACTGAACGACACTTAGCACGACATATTACTTAATTAAACGACGGACATACGGCGAACGAATAAAAACAAAAACAAGTGGAGATCTACGCGACTCGACCGTCCCCCAAAGTTGTGCTGACGCTACTCAACCTATTCAAGTGACGCGGAGTGTATAACACACAAACATTTCCTAGCGGCAATATATAAAATCATTAATTCAAGGTTCGTGTATTTACCATACGACTTCTGTTATTGCCATTTATATTGATAAATGTTGTCAGCAACATTTAGCATTCTAAGTCAGTACACACACCTCCCCCTTTCGGAAGTTGTTTGAAATATTACGTTGAGTGTTGTAAAATCTATTTAACTCAAGCGTTGTTCTTGTTCTGCGTAAAAAAGTATTCCAGCTCCATGAAAATAACACTTGTTTCCTTTTTAATACTTGTTTCCTTTTTTAATATTGATGTCAATTTATTATCATTGAAATTTTGTATCAAATATTTTATTTATAACAGATTATAATTTCAGAAAATAATCGTCACGATTAAAAAAGAATTTTATTCTATTTGAAATGGATTCAAATTCGGAAAATCAACCGCCAACACGAACGACTAGTCAAAGGATAAGAAGAGTACCGCCAGCAATATCTTTAGAGTTATCCGTGAACCGTACGCCATCAGTAAACCGATCTCCGCCGCCCACAGTCAGCAACGCAACCGGCATATTTATAAATACAACAGATACGACTCCTGATGCAACCACATCTTTGTCAACATCCATATGTGATCAAGCTTTGGACTCGGACTCGCTATTGCAGATCGTCAATAATTCGTCACAAGAAAGCCGTCTTGACAAGGTAACAAATGAATTTAATAAAAAGATGTCCGATATGCAACATGAGATGACGCGGATGCACTCTATGCAATCTCTGATGTTTTAGAAAATGCTAGACAGTATGGTCGACTTTCTCAGTGAGATGCTTCGAAATCAGTCAATATCAACAATACCCCTGACCCCGTCCATATCGGCATCTCAGACAGCATATGTGCCTACCGTCTTGCCTGCATCTTTTCCAATGTCATCACATATGCCTTCGTATATGTTCTTACCTATTTATATGACTTCGTTTCTACCTACCATGTCCTGTTCTACGTCTTAGCCTACGCCTTTGCATACGACTTTGCCAACGTCTTTGCCTACGTCATTGTGTCCATCTTCGCATATGCCTCTACCTATGTCTTTGCCTATGTCTTTGCCTACGCCTATGTCTACGCCTGTGTCTACATTTTTGCCTACAACTATGTCTACCTCCTTGCTTGCGCCATTGCCAATGCCTTCGTCTACGACTCTACATACACCGACTCATCATCATTGCAAATTACTCCATCGCCATCGCAAATGTATTGTTTTCCCTTTTTCATCACCTAAAACAAGAAATCTAATGAATAATAACACTTACTTCATTTCCAGTTTATCCTTTTGATATAACTTTTTATTTCATTTCTTTTTTATTGTTCTACTTATGAACTAACTTCTTAATTTAATAACAACTTACTTAAAAACTAAATAACTAATACTAAGTTTCAATGATACTTTTCCAGTGTCTTTTGCTGCTTCAGCCTAGAAACATAATTTTGGACAATCACAGTGTGTTTTGCTGCTTTTGCCCAGATGCATAATTTTAACCAATCACAAGTTCCGTAAAGTGCTCAAGTTCGATCCGCAACTCGAGTACTTAATGCTGACCGTGAAAGCAACTCTTGCATAATCAGCAACCCACGATGACATTGATTTTAGGCCATCGCAAAGTCATTGAATTGAAGTCATCTTTGTTTACAAACAAATTGCACCACGTGCTTATTTTCTTCAAGCTAGCAACTTGACGCTGCTGCGAATTTGGTTTATAGTTATAATTGCTGACTAAGTAAATTGTCGACGCTTATTTTGGCAACGACAAAAAAGTTTGTCATCAAACCAACATCATTCACTTTTTGTTTTAACAACAAAACAGAATGCATTTAATATTATTTTAAAAGATAGTATTTAATATATAGCAACAGCAAATACCCACTAGGAAAATATCAATGAACTGCCACGATATGAGTGACTGTCATAATGCTGACTCTAAACAGTATAGAAATCCTAGTAAAATCTATCCGTTGCCACAATTTTCCGGTATTCCGGAAGAGTGGCAGTCCTTTATTGAATCA
>OX638135.1:53970920-53973420 GCA_951804985.1 Dryomyza anilis
GTCAACAGTTATTATAGTAATATCAATATATTTCACACCAGGGTATCAACCACCATAATTTTTTACTCACCACACCGAAATTCACCACATCAAAATTCAACACAGAGAATTTCACCACACCAAAATTCACCACTCTAAAACTCACCACACTTAACTCATTACTCTAAAATTTACCACACTAAGACTCACCACACCAAAATTCACCACACAAAAACTTCACAAAAACTTCTACTCTACTCTAAATACTCTGTCGGTGAGATTTTTTTTTTTTAAATGGCCCTTACAACCGTGGATCGGTTTTGGCCGCTGAGATATATATATAGATTTCTTTATTGATTGCATTGAGGAATAAGACATTTAACGACATTCTAAAGATTTGGTGATTACTTCAAAAATGTTGTCACCAGACCCAAAAGTAATGTTTTGCATTCAATAAAATGATTCAATAAAGGACTGCCACTCTTCCGGAATACCAGAAAATTGTGGCAACGGATAGATTTTACTAGGATTTCTATACTGTTGAGAGTCAGCATTATGACAGTCACTCATATCGTGGCAGTTCATTGATATTTTCCTAGTGGGTATTTGCTGTTGCTATATATTAAATACTATCTTTTAAAATAATATTAAATGCATTCTGTTTTGTTGTTAAAACAAAAAGTGAATGATGTTGGTTTGATGACAAACTTTTTTGTCGTTGCCAAAATAAGCGTCGACAATTTACTTAGTCAGCAATTATAACTATAAACCAAATTCGCAGCAGCGTCAAGTTACTAGCTTGAAGAAAATAAGCACGTGGTGCAATTTGTTTGTAAACAAAGATGACTTCAATTCAATGACTTTGCGATGGCCTAAAATCAATGTCATCGTGGGTTGCTGATTATGCAAGAGTTGCTTTCACGGTCAGCATTAAGTACTCGAGTTGCGGATCGAACTTGAGCACTTTACGGAACTTGTGATTGGTTAAAATTATGCATCTGGGCAAAAGCAGCAAAACACACTGTGATTGTCCAAAATTATGTTTCTAGGCTGAAGCAGCAAAAGACACTGGAAAAGTATCATTGAAACTTAGTATTAGTTATTTAGTTTTTAAGTAAGTTGTTATTAAATTAAGAAGTTAGTTCATAAGTAGAACAATAAAAAAGAAATGAAATAAAAAGTTATATCAAAAGGATAAACTGGAAATGAAGTAAGTGTTATTATTCATTAGATTTCTTGTTTTAGGTGATGAAAAAGGGAAAACAATACATTTGCGATGGCGATGGAGTAATTTGCAATGATGATGAGTCGGTGTATGTAGAGTCGTAGACGAAGGCATTGGCAATGGCGCAAGCAAGGAGGTAGACATAGTTGTAGGCAAAAATGTAGACACAGGCGTAGACATAGGCGTAGGCAAAGACATAGGTAGAGGCATATGCGAAGATGGACACAATGACGTAGGCAAAGACGTTGGCAAAGTCGTATGCAAAGGCGTAGGCTAAGACGTAGAACAGGACATGGTAGGTAGAAACGAAGTCATATAAATAGGTAAGAACATATACGAAGGCATATGTGATGACATTGGAAAAGATGCAGGCAAGACGGTAGGCACATATGCTGTCTGAGATGCCGATATGGACGGGGTCAGGGGTATTGTTGATATTGACTGATTTCGAAGCATCTCACTGAGAAAGTCGACCATACTGTCTAGCATTTTCTAAAACATCAGAGATTGCATAGAGTGCATCCGCGTCATCTCATGTTGCATATCGGACATCTTTTTATTAAATTCATTTGTTACCTTGTCAAGACGGCTTTCTTGTGACGAATTATTGACGATCTGCAATAGCGAGTCCGAGTCCAAAGCTTGATCACATATGGATGTTGACAAAGATGTGGTTGCATCAGGAGTCGTATCTGTTGTATTTATAAATATGCCGGTTGCGTTGCTGACTGTGGGCGGCGGAGATCGGTTTACTGATGGCGTACGGTTCACGGATAACTCTAAAGATATTGCTGGCGGTACTCTTCTTATCCTTTGACTAGTCGTTCGTGTTGGCGGTTGATTTTCCGAATTTGAATCCATTTCAAATAGAATAAAATTCTTTTTTAATCGTGACGATTATTTTCTGAAATTATAATCTGTTATAAATAAAATATTTGATACAAAATTTCAATGATAATAAATTGACATCAATATTAAAAAAGGAAACAAGTATTAAAAAGGAAACAAGTGTTATTTTCATGGAGCTGGAATATTTTTTTACGCAGAACAAGAACAACGCCTGAGTTAAATAGATTTTACAACACTCAACGTAATATTTCAAACAACTTCCGAAAGGGGGAGGTGTGTGTACTGACTTAGAATGCTAAATGTTGCTGACAACATTTATCAATATAAATGGCAATAACAGAAGTCGTATGGTAAATACACGAACCTTGAATTAATGATTTTATATATTGCCGCTAGGAAATGTTTGTGTGTTATACACTCCGCGTCACTTGAATAGGTTGAGTAGCG
>OX638135.1:53975920-54043420 GCA_951804985.1 Dryomyza anilis
GGTATTACCGGATCAATATTTTTTAGACATCATTTTAAAGCGTAAATTATTGAACTTTGTGTTTTTTATGGGTAACGGCGTAAAAAATAAACAATAAACGGCTAATGCAACTCATTTTTTATTTTTTTAAAAGGGAAACATTAAAAAAAATTATTTACTTTTAAAATGTGCTTCGATTTTAAAAGCATTATGGAATTTAGAATGTTTGAATATGTTGAATTAAATTATTTTTATTTTCATATGTTTCTATTCGACAAATATATTATTTAATTTAATAAAATATTTAATTGATCCAATTTCTATCGAATGAAATTTTTAATTGATGTTACTAATTAATTAATTAATTAATGATTTAAAAATTCCCATTAAAAAATATAATATATATAACAACTTTAATATCAATATGACAAAAAAATTATTAAAATTTCTCCAATTAACATATTCTTATTATTACGAATATGGAATTCAATGCTACTAAAAGTTTCATCGGCTGAGTTTCAATTAAAAATTAATTGGATTAATTAACATTTTAGTTATATTTACACACTTCTTTTTCTGTGTGTAGCTGGTTTGTACCACTTTAAATGGTAACACATTATCTTATAATTCTTAGTAATTTCATCACACCAACTATCACAATCTCAAAATGTTGCATGTGACCAAAGTAGTCCGATAACTAGTTTTTGATTCTCATAAAGAAGTCTGAAAATAATAAAAAATGTACTAAGAATCAAATTGCCTTTTGAAGATGTGCGCGGGTCCAGATAGTATTTTTGCATAGGAAGTTGCCAGTTTATAATTTTTGGTATTTTTTCATACTAAAATATTTTGGTATTTAAGATTAAGCCATTTTTTACCGGCATAATACCGTATCATACCGGTATTATACCAGTAACACTTTAATTCGGTAACGATAAACTGTATGGCGAAATGCCATTAATTCGGTAACGGTATTGCATATGAAACTGTATGAAACGGATAACAGTAAATCTATATTATAATACACATTTATATATGAAGGGCTAATTGCAGTAACTTGATAAGCCACATTTTTTGAATAACGATTTTCTTTGTCCATTGTATTGAGGAATAACACATTTAACGACACTCTAAAGGTTTTGGTGATTACTTCAAAAATGTTGTCACCAGACCCAAAAGTAATGTTTTGCACTTATGTTAAATATAATATTTTTGTGTGTATAAAGTTTATACACACTATATTGATATGGCTTATCAAGTTTATACTATAATCCTATTATATTGGGAAAATTCCAAATGAAATTGAGATTTTCGATTTGAAATTGGGAAAATTGCTAATTATATTGAGAAAATTTCAAATGAAATTAAGATTTTTCCATTTGAAATTATATTCGGAATTTTCCACAATTTCATATGGAAAATATCAATTTTATTTATAATTTTCTCAATTTCAATTGTAAAATCTCAAATTTAATTGTAATTTTCTCAATTCAAAATGGAAAATCTTAATTTAATTTATAATTTTCTATTTTCATTTTGAAAAACCTCAATTTAATTAGTAATTTTCTCAATTTCAAATAAAAATTTCAATTTAATTTACAATTTTCTCGAAAATGGATGGAACAATCTCAATTTCATTTAGAACTTTCTCAATTTCAAATGGAAAATCTCAATTTCATTTGGAATTTTCCCAATATCAAAATATCATTTGGAATTTTCTCAATTTCAGTTGGAAATGGTATAGTGCTTGCTAAACATAATAATGCGTCACGAAATATATATATATATATATATATATATATATATATATATATATATATATATATATATATATATATATATATATATATATATATACATTCAATAATGCAATAAATATTTCCCAAAAAATACATTCAATTTAAATTTAATAATGATTAGCTGTAGGGTGCCGTTTTTTTATTTTTTGTTTGTCAAATTTTCAAAATTTTGAGTACAGAAGCTTTTGTTGTAGGCGGGTGTGTAACACAATTTTTTAACCCTTTTAAGCCTGCCGAATCAAATACACACCAGATGATTACGCAGTGCATATTTTCCCTATCATGTTTTTCTATAATGCGGACACCACATGCAAAGTAATTTTGTCATTTTTTGCACCTAGCACCACTACATTATTTCAATATGACATTGTATAACGCTAAGTGTATTTCCCTCCATTTTAATGAAAAAATTTGAGTAAGATAAAGTTTAAAACATTTTTTCAAAAATTTTACAGCAAAAATTTTGCGAACTTAAATTAAAACCAGTTGGGAAAGTTAGATCACATGGGAAATTTTAAAGTAGGTGTAATTATGATAGTTAGGATTATCAAAATTATAGTCGGTCTAAGCCGTCTATAAATACCCTACACATATGTGTGGTTACCATTCAATGTGATATATAGGTCACCAGGGTATACGAATCCTGAAAATAACTACAAACATTCAATCGCTGAAGAATTTCCATTCATTTGATTCCCATATTTACAAATGGGTATGTGTACCGAATTTCGATTTTTTTTTGTGAACCACAAGTCTTTTCGCCGGAAAACATTATTATCATGTATTTGAGCATGATGTCAATATATATTTGACCAAAAAAGTTTACCAAAAAAGTTTAAAAATTGATCTTTATATGTACATTTTATATGAGGTATTTGAACATAAGTGGTCGGATCATAGGGCACAATGAACCGATCTCGCACATACAGCGTAGGTATATTAATTATCTAAGTTATAAGTTTCATTTATCTAGCTCTTCAATTTTAAAAGTAGTAAGGATTTCAACAGACAGACGGACAGACGGACAGACAGACAGACGGACATCGCTAAATCGACTCAGGAGGTCATGCTGATCAAGAATATATATACTTTACCATACCGGAGATGCTTCCTTCTGGGTGTTACAAACGGCGTACCAAACTGAATATACCCTTTCACTCTTAGTGTAGGTTATAATGAAATAAGACCATAAATCAATAAGGCCCCAGAATTGGTGTATGTTTGTGTAATGAAATAAGACCCTGTATTTTCTTAAAAATCCTGTATTCTCTTAAAGTTCGTTAAAAAAATAATATAATCGTGTTTCCCAATTTTTCTGGATCAATTCGTTAAAGGGTTTGCATTTCAAAAGCAAATAGGTTTTGAAATGCATATCAAATTTTTTGTCGAACATTTGAAAAAATTTGGAAGTAGTTCATGAGTATAAATATGAAAATGGTTGTACGATACTAATTCGTTTACAGCTTTTATTCGCATTAAATAAATTTGAATTGATTTTTAAAATATCTAATAGTAACATTTCAAAAGGGTATAAAACCTTTGAATGATTTGATTTTGTAAAAACGCTTTTAAATCCATACTCAAAGAAATTTCAGCTACAAAATGAAGGGTGTAAACGAAATTATTTATACATTTTATTTTAAACTTAAAATGTTACCGCGGTAAAAAAAATATATCACAAATGAAGAACAATACTCAACAGTTTTTAAAAATAGTTAAAGTATTATATTTCTGAGTGAGTTATGACGAATTTCCGTATTTTAGTCTTCCAGCCCACCATCAGCCGTTGGACACCATTTCTTCTAACATTTTTGATAACACTAATCCTACTATCGCTTATTTTATTTCAGTTTAACAATATTTCAATATTTTTCGAAGAATAGATTTTATATAACCCAAAAATTTTAAATCTGGACCTAGCTCAGGCAGTTTGGAGGGTTACATCCTTTTGAACAAATTATATAATATTGTTCTATACCGGTTTCAGCACTCCCTCGCTCGTTTATTTGGATCTTTAATCTATTTCTTCGATTTTATTTGGAACTTTGAATTATTTTAGTTTAAATCTCATCTTTACTTTTTGAAAATATGAAATATATTATATTTTTTTGACATATCTCTTATTGATTGTTGGGCTTAGATCCAACACTTTACTTCCGCCGCAAATTTACGATTCACAAATCCTGATTTACATTTACTATTTAAGAAGATGGTCTCTTGAAACCGAATTGTAATATTTCCAGCAGTATCCCTGCAATAATTGCATGCATTATAGAATGGCTAGCTTATCAAAATGTCCAAAATTTATTTTCCCACTTTTGTTGACGACATGATCGATTACTTATAACTGAAAACTTGTTAATATTTTTGTTTGTCTTAAATCAGAGAATTTTTGAATTTACGGGATTTGTTTCCGTTATTTGCTTTGACCACAATATCCGCATTTGAATTTGTAAAAATAATTTATTTTACACCCTTTATGTGCAGCAAAATTTTTAATTATTATGAAAATATGGTATGCCATTTCATTTCAAATTCAAAGATAATTTAAAGTCAAGTTTAAAATTAAAGTCTACTTTTTTGACAACTTTCATAAATAATAAAACGTCAAAAAGCTAATTTTAATTTTAAAGTCGTCTTTCGACATTGCTTTGAGATATATCCTTTTAAAATAAACTTTCTTTAAAAATGTTGGCAATTTTATTACCTTTTGAATGAGTGTTTTATTTTGCTTCACTATTGCTTAAGTTATGTAATAGATTAATTTATTGATTATTTATACATATTTTTCAAAATTAAATCACCAAATCTTTTAACCACACCATCTGGGAAGCTAAAATTTTACCAATATCTTAATTTTATGTTGTTTCACCATACTTCCAAATTTCATCAAATTCTGAAATAGTACTGCTAAAATTTTAATTTGTTTGTTTTCATATTTCAAAAACACCTTTATTTATTAAAAAAAATGTTTTTTACCAACAAAAAAAAAATAGAAATATACATTTACAAATAAATTGGTATATAAAATTTGTATTTTGAAGTTGAATAAATAAATTTAAACCTGCGGCGCTATTCTATTCGAATTACTTACCAATATTATAAAAATATTTTTATGAAATGTAAGTACAAATTTCAAATGAAATCGATTGGTTTTATTTAATATTTTCTCAAATTATATAAATTTCGAATATTTTTCAAAGCCTTTTTCAATTTATTGCTAGTTTTTACATGTTTAATTGTCAAAAAAGTTACACGTATTTTTATTAATGGAATACTGTTTTTATTACGATTAAACCAATATGTTCGGACCCTAACAAGGCTATGGAAAATGGCCCAACCAGGACCTAATGACCCTTCAAAAGTTCTTGAAGGAAACTCCGTTATAAGAAGATCGTACACCCGATATCTTACGTAGTTTAGGGCTCGTTAGATACCGATATTCTGAAATAATGACATATGTTCATGAGTATGGCCAAACAGGGGGGTTAGCTAAAACCCCCCAAGAGCAAATCCTGCGAACGGCCCTAAATGTGAATAATATGAATAATGGTCAAACAATTTCGCGGGACCGGAATAAAACAGCACGAATAGTTTTATCTTGAAATATATAATTCAATCAATTGAAAAATATCAGCAAAAATGTGCATTCGCGGGAAAAGTGGGTAGTGTTGACTTTACCCCAGCCTATTTTCAGAAGCAGGTTTGAGGTTGTGTCTCATTTGCATTTGTTTCGTGGAAACTAAATATTGTAGATCTTTACAGATTATGGAACATTTTTAGCTAATGAATCAATCTATCCAACTGTATTATTATTTTTGTCCTATGTCATTGATATGGTGGTCAAAATTAGCATTGACAAAAAAGTGTCGACTTAGCCCCGGTCTCCCCGACATTCAAACAAAATAAATATTTTAACCGAAACATAAATATGTCCAAAATAAAACATGAATTGGAACGACCTGAATATAAATATGTTTCCAGATCAGATATGTTTTCATATCAGTTGTTTCAAATGAAATAATTTATTTTAAAAATCTTTAAACACGCACAGTAGGAATTTATAATATTTGAATTCATACACATTTATATAAATGCATATATATATATATAAATATATATATATATGAATATATGTATATTTATATATTTATATTTATATTTATTTATATATATATATATATTTATATATATATATATATATATATATATATATATATATATATATATATATATATATATATATATATATGTATATATATATATATATATATATATATATATATATATATATATATATATATATTTTTTTTTTTTTTATATATATATGTACATATATATATATATAACCACTAACATTGGTTGGCCCTAATTAAAGAAAGTTTGAACTAGTTTTTTTTCATATCAGATCTGAATGTTGATTTTTTTTACTATATAACGGTTTCTGTTTTTGAAAATTAAACACAGTGGACAAAAACGCAGTCTATCACCTGACATTTATACGCATTTTTCAACATATATTGCTTCGTAAACATATGAAATCAAATACTTTTAATATTTTTTATAAAAGTACACTTCTTCTGTGGTAAGATTTTCTATGTATATAAAAATGTTTGTATGCCTTTCATTTTTTGGAAGTAGGTTTTAAAGAGGCCTTACATTGTCTTAAAAGTTTGCTCTTCTGGTGAACTATTTTCTAAGCTCTAAAATTAAAGTAACATATTACATTTTAATTATGTCGAATTTTTTTTTTTAGTTTTATATTAGCAAAAATGTTGTGTTTGTTACGTAACATGAAAAATCTATTGCGCTTCCTGTGCGTCCTACGTTAGCATAAAAAGTAAAATTAAGCATAACAAATGGACTTAATTGTTTATTTTAACAAAAGATAATATGAATTCAGTGGTCTTACGATTGGACATTCAAGAAGTTCGAAAAATTTGGAATGAATTCGAAGTAATCAGCAAATTCTAGTTATTGCACTATATATTATTTTTTATAAACGAGTGGAGAAAGTTTAGTAACATGGGCGGGACTTAAAGTCGGGCGGACCCGACTATGGAATACCATATAACTATATCTTGAATACTATTCGAGTTATTGGTCCCTCAGCTCATTTCCGTACTCAGAATAATTTTTTCGCATTCTGACCAGTATTTCTCAAGTTATCGTAAAGTCAGACAGACAGACGAATATGGCTAAGCGGACTCGGGTCGTGATGCTGAGCAAGAATATACATACTATTCCATACCGGCCACGCCTTCTAAGGGGCGTTACAATATCTGCACAAAATTTTTACACCCTGTACCGCATAGGTGGCAAGCAGTAAAAACTGCACCAAGTTTAATTTTTGTCAATTACAGTAGTTGTGTTGCAGCAAATTCGTATAGGCTATAGAGTCTCTTCAGTGTTCAAATACGAGAACTGCACTTTGTATACAAATTAAATCAATGGATTTGTGTATTTTTATGCGCCGTGCCCTTTCGTCACAATTTAAAGTTGTTTATTTTTATTCGACCTTAAAATAGAGTAATGCAAAAGCTAATTTGTCGGGCTCTAGGTCTATCAAATGCAATATGTATTTTGCACTGGTTCAAAAAACAACAACAGTAATTGACAAAAAACCAAAAACTTGCTGCAACACAACTACAGTAATTGACAAAAATTAAACTTGGTGCAATTTTTAACGCTTGCCTTCTCGTCACTTTGTGCAGAACAGAACTCGCATTCTGTTTATTATACAAAGTGAAGTTATAGGTTTAGCTAAGCACAAACTGCATACAAGACGGCTGCACAGTATGCGCAAACGCTCTTAAATCGGGTGAAATTCAGTATTGTCGGAACCACTCAACCGATTTTAAAAATTTAAAAAGTGAAAGAACTTGAGAGAACTTAAGTTTGGAAATTGGAGTTTGTATCTTTAATTGTTATGGAGATAAAAATCAGTAAAGTTGAAAATTTGTTCATGAACAATTTTTCAAAAATTGTAAAAAATCCAAAAGTTATCCGATTTTTTAAATTCTTTTGTTTATGGAAAGCTTACATTGAGATCTGAAAAATGTGCTAACAGGAGAAAATGTCTTCTTTAGTTTTAAAGATATAGACTTGAACATGATTTTTTTTTTAAATTTTTGAAGACTTTACTTTACATATTTCTATATTGATTGCACTTTTTATCATGAAATCAAAATATTTGTATAGGAATTTTATAAACAATTAACACATAAATCATAAACTGGAAACCGTTTTAAAATATCTCAAGTGGTTTAGTAAATATAACATTCTTTTTATTTTCCATTTTTTTTTTTGGAAAATTTGACTTTTACGGAAATCTCCGTAAGTATTTTTTTCTTCAGTAACATGTACTTTTGTTATTTTTTTTTGTTGATAGATAACATTACTGAGAATCTTTTAAATGATAAAATTAAAAAAAAAATTAGAAAAAAAATTAAAATTTGATTGAATATATCTAAATAAGTATTAACCTTATCATCATGAAACTTTTACCTGATATACAATAGTTTTATGTACTTATACTTTATTAAAACATTTTTAGGAATTTATTTATTATGAAGTGAGATATATCGGTTGTAATCAAAGTCCCTTCAAAAAATGAGTATTTTTGGAAAAAATGCAGCCCTTCCAAAAAAAAAAAATGAAAAAATGGAAAATAAAAAAAAAATGTCGACTTTACAATTTTATATTTACTAAACCACTTGAGATATTTTTAAACGGTTTCCAGTTTATGATTTATGTGTTAATTATTGATAAAAGTCCCATACAAATATTTTGATTTCATGATAAAATATACAATCTATGTAAAAATATGTAAAGTAAAGTCTTCAAAAAATCATGTTCAAGTCTATATCTTTACAACTAAACAAGTTATTTCCTTTCCTGATTTGTATCTTCATAACTACTAAAGATACAAACTCTAATTTCAAAACTATATATATATATATATATCTATATATATATATATATATATATATATATATATGTATCTATATATCTATATATATATATATATATATATATATATATATATATATATATATATATATATATATATATATATATATATATGTACATCAAGTGGCTTATCACGTTAAAGCACAAAGAATGAAATTCGTTTATATGTATGTCTTTATTGTTTTGAAAAAAAAAAGAACTTAATCCTTGTTGCATTATGCCGAACTTACTTACAACTGTGTACTTAGGAATTTTCAAGGCGAAGACGTATAAAATAAACTTTTAAAACTTTATGATGTTGATAGTGGTAGTTTTTGGCCGTGGAAAATTTTCGCACTACCTGAGCCACAGAAACAACTTTAAATCAGTAAATACCGGTTTAAAGTTGTTTCTTTTATAACCATTATTGTTCTTGTAGACCGTGGTGAAGTTAGCAACGCAGTTCAGCAACGCTTCAGGAACGTTTTTTTTTACTTCGAATAATTTTCATGCGATAGTTAATTATTCGAACATCTGGATTAGCAAGTACACAAACACAATTTTAAATAATTGTGCAGAGGAGTTTCAATACAAAAAAATTAAATTCTAATTTTTCATTTCTTTATCATTGGCTGGATCTGATTATGAATATATGCACATTTTTTCTATTATATATTTTTATGAAAAACTGCTATCAAAATTTTAGGATCTTCTCAGCCACTTTATAGAATAATAAAATACAATTCTTCACCGAATTACTTTTCCAAAAAACGGTAAATTCAATTATTCATTCATTTGTGCAAAAAGTCATTTAAATAAAAGCTTCCAAATTGGTAAAATAGCGCCGGCAGTTTTGAAAAAGCGGATGTTTTCAAAAATAACTAGATGAACTACAACATATAGTTTAATTGTACATTATAGATTAAATTTTAAGTCGTTGTTAAAATTATTAAGCGAGGAAACAATTTGCCTTTTATATTATATTGGCATTTAATTAAATACTAGAATCAGTCCGATCTAGCAGTTCAGAATTTTTGAAAAACTAGATTTGTATGTACGGAAATTTTACTAAAAACTGGGAACAAATTTGTTGGCCAATGCAATAATATTGGTATCAAAATTCAGTCTACGGAAAACTGTTCTACAAGTTCGTATCTCTAGATTTTGTACAAAATAAAAAGACTCTTATGTTTGGTTTAAATTATAACAATTAACTTTAGTAATTCACTTTAATAAACAACTTTACTAATAACAAATTCTAACAACTGCTGCATGTCCACTATTTAACTTAACATTGTTCTCACACGAGACGCACTCGAAGTGCTGTGCCTCAGATGCATCGGACTTATATTCTGCAGGCATCAGTTCGGCACGTTTCGACAAGCTTCGACTTGTTTCGAGAACCTTTTACTCGTTTCGTGAATGACGCATGTTATTGGCATCTCATTCGCACTCATGTGTTTTAATGCGCCGATCTTCCATCTCCTCATCGCACATTTATTAGTGCGCTGAATGATCTTTCGTAGCTTCCTAACACATTGCTTAGTGCGCTGATTTGTCTTGCGTCTCATTTATTATTGTTGAATGCTTGCACTATGGGGCAAATTACATCTATTCGTAACAATATGTATAAAGTGTCGTACTTCAATAAAAATATATTTAAAATTTAAGAATTAAAAAACATGATCGTTTCTAATAGAGTGGCCACTACTGTATATGGCAGCTTTCGTTTTTTTTAATATATTTTGTACATTAATTTTTTACAGATTTGTGATTTCGATATGATTTCTTTTGTTCTTTTCTATCGTTTCTTTTCTATCGACAATACTTCAGATAATATTCTAAATAAAACTGCTTGAAATTCGTCTGGATCTGACAATAAGTTATTTCAAATGCAAAAAATATAAATTTGCAGGTGCTCCTGTATAAAATTTGTGATTTTAATAATTGAATAAAGTGTATATGGCCCAAAACGCAGCCTATCACCTGCCATCTTTACGCATTTTTCAACATATATTGCTCCGAAAACATATGAAATCAAATAATTTTAACATTTTTTATAAAAGTATCTAAAAGTACACTTCTGTGGTAAGATTTTCTATATATGGGCCATTCCACACCAAATCGACCAGCGGTTGGAACGCACCTTCTTCGATTTCAATGATATTTTGGGAATTGATAAATGATATTGAGACATGCTCTAACAATTTTTATACCCTACACTAAGAGTGAAAGGGTATATTCAGTTTGGTACGCCGTTTGTAACACCCAGAAGGAAGCATCTCCGGTATGGAAAAGTACATATATTCTTGATCAGCATGACCTCCTGAGTCGATTTAGCGATGTCCGTCTGTCCGTCTGTCTGTCTGTCTGTCCGTCTGTCTGTCTGTCTGTCTGTCTGTCTGTCTGTCCGTCTGTCTGTCTGTCTGTTGAAATCCCTACTACTTTTAAAATTGAAGAGCTAGATAAATAAAACTTATAACTTAGATTACTAATATACCTACGCTGTATGTGCGAAAAAATTGGCGAGATCGGTCCATTGTGACCTATGATCCGACCACTTATGTTCAAATACCTCATATAAAATGTACATATAAAGATCAATTTTTATGTATACGTGCTTAGGTACACTTTTTTGGTCAAATATATATTGATATCATGCTCAAATACATTATAATAATGTTTTCCGGCAAAAAGACTTGTGGTTCACAAAAAAAAAAATCGAAATTCGGTACACCTACCCATTTGTAAATATGGGTATCAAATGAATGGAAATTCTTCAGCGATTGAATGTTTGTAGTTATTTTCAGGATTCGTATACCCTGGTGACCTATATATCACTTTGAATGGTAACCACACATATGTGTAGGGTATTTATAGTCGGCTTAGACCGTCTATAATTTTGATAATCCTAACTATCATAATTACACCTACTTTAAAATTTCCCATGTGATCTAACCTTCCCAACTGGTTTTTTATTATTTCCGACCACTACTTCCAGAGATACAGTGGCTCAATCTAGATATCTGAAAAACTAGAGACAATTTGATGAAACTGACGCCATTTTCGAAATTAGAGTTACAAGTACATTGAAAAATTATTGCAAATCTTACTTTTGAAAAAGTATTTTTTTTTTCAATACAAAAAATATTGAAAAAATTTAGAGAATTATTTTTTAAAATATGATGCCATCAAAATACCATTTTGAAATTTACATTTACAATAAATTGACGAAAATTTAGGATTTTTTTCAGAATATTAAAAAGGGTCCTATTTAGAACTTTCTCAATTTCATTTTCCATCAATTTTTTAAATGGAAAATCTCAATTTCATTTGGAATTTTCCCAATTTCAATATATGAAATATATGTTGAAAAATGCGTAAAGATGACAGGTGATAGACTGCGTTTTGGGCCATATATTAACATCAAACTTGATCTATAATTCTACGCTTCCTGTTACACAATTATTTGACCGAATTTAATTGTGGTTTGTGTATTTGGAATGACATTTACTCGCACAACAAAAAAGTTTCTGTCAGGTAGCGACGCTGCACCGTTTCTGTCCAGAAACGAATCAAAAAAAAAGCATTCTTTTGCAGTTTGCATAAAACAAAGTAAAGCCAAAACATAAAACTAATATGTTTGCTAGAGTATAATAAACATGAAATATAGTAAACATGAAATCGATGTATCAATACACGTTTTTCGAATATAACGAAAGCTTTCATTCATGTGTGTATACGCTAATATTTATCGAAAACGAGTTATTCAACTTCGAAAAAACGTGGATTGTTCGAAAAAAAACGTGGCTATCTTCGCACATAGCGAAGATAGCGTCGTTTTTCATCCACGTTTTTTGAAATGCATTATTTATCATGCGATTCTATCTTCACGCCGGTGAATTATAGATCAAGTTTATGTTAATATATGGCACAAAACGCAGTCTATCACCTGCCATCTTTACGCATTTTTCAACATATATTGCTGCGAAAACATATGAAATCAAATACTTTTAATATTTTTTATAAATGTATCTAAAAGTACACTTTTGATCGTACGATGTAACGTAGTAAACAATTTTAAACGTTCATAACTCCTAAACAACAAGCCATACAAACAATTTTCTATATGGGCCATTCCACACCAAATCGACCAAAATAAGTCAAATTTTAGATTTTATCTTTTCGATTTTAATGAAATGTTGGAAACTGATAAAGGGTATCGAGACATGCACTAACCATTTGTTTTTATTTTTTCCGACCACTACTTCCAGAGATACAGTGGCTCAAATTTGGAAAAAACGGCAAAAAATCACTTTTGTATGGTTGTTTATATTTAAATATCTTTTGAACTATGCTAGAATGCTAGAAACTCCGATAATTACTCGTTTTAAAGCTAATATAACAAGCTTTTAGAATAATTAAATTGTAACTTTTAAACGTTAACATGTGGCCCGTGGTCATTATCTTTGCCCTTCAAAATGGTGGTCCTTAAAAAGGACCCTTTTTAATATTCTGAAAAAAATCCTAAATTTTCGTCAATTTATTGTAAATGTAAATTTCAAAATGGTATTTTGATGGCATCATATTTTAAAAAATAATTCTCTAATTTTTTTCAATATTTTTTGTATTGAAAAAAAAAATACTTTTTCAAAAGTAAGATTTGCAATAATTTTTCAATGTACTTGTAACTCTAATTTCGAAAATGGCGTCAGTTTCATCAAATTGTCTCTAGTTTTTCAGATATCTAGATTGAGCCACTGTATCTCTGGAAGTAGTGGTCGGAAATAATAAAAAAAAATTGTTAGAGCATGTCTCAATATCATTTATCAATTCCCAAAATATCATTGAAATCGAAGAAGGTGCGTTCCAACCGCTGGTCGATTTGGTGTGGAATGGCCCATATATAGAAAATCTTACCACAGAAGTGTACTTTTAGATACTTTTATAAAAAATATTAAAATTATTTGATTTCATATGTTTTCGGAGCAATATATGTTGAAAAATGCGTAAAAATGGCAGGTGAAAATGGCTGCGTTTTGGGCCATATACACTTTATTCAATTATTAAAATCACAAATTTTATACAGGAGCACCTGCAAATTTATATTTTTTGCATTTGAAATAACTTATTGTCAGATCCAGGCGAATTTCAAGCAGTTTTATTTAGAATATTATCTGAAGTATTGTCGATAGAAAAGAAACGATAGAAAAGAACAAAAGAAATCATATCGAAATCACAAATCTGTAAAAAATTTATGTACAAAATATATTTAAAAAAAACGAAAGCTGCCATATACAGTAGTGGCCACTCTATTAGAAACGATCATGTTTTTTAATTCTTAAATTTTAAATATATTTTTATTGAAGTACGACACTTTATACATATTGTTACGAATAGATGTAATTTGCCCCATAGTGCAAGCATTCAACAATAATAAATGAGACGCAAGACAAATCAGCGCACTAAGCAATGTGTTAGGAAGCTACGAAAGATCATTCAGCGCACTAAGAAATGTGCGATGAGGAGATGGAAGATCGGCGCATTAAAACACATGAGTGCGAATGAGATGCCAATAACATGCGTCATTCACGAAACGAGTAAAAGGTTCTCGAAACAAGTCGAAGCTTGTCGAAACGTGCCGAACTGATGCCTGCAGAATATAAGTCCGATGCATCTGAGGCACAGCACTTCGAGTGCGTCTCGTGTGAGAACAATGTTAAGTTAAATAGTGGACATGCAGCAGTTGTTAGAATTTGTTATTAGTAAAGTTGTTTATTAAAGTGAATTACTAAAGTTAATTGTTATAATTTAAACCAAACATAAGAGTCTTTTTATTTTGTACAAAATCTAGAGATACGAACTTGTAGAACAGTTTTCCGTAGACTGAATTTTGATACCAATATTATTGCATTGGCCAACAAATTTGTTCCCAGTTTTTAGTAAAATTTCCGTACATACAAATCTAGTTTTTCAAAAATTCTGAACTGCTAGATCGGACTGATTCTAGTATTTAATTAAATGCCAATATAATATAAAAGGCAAATTGTTTCCTCGCTTAATAATTTTAACAACGACTTAAAATTGAATCTATAATGTACAATTAAACTATATGTTGTAGTTCATCTAGTTATTTTTGAAAACATCCGCTTTTTCAAAACTGCCGGCGCTATTTTACCAATTTGGAAGCTTTTATTTAAATGACTTTTTGCACAAATGAATGAATAATTGAATTTACCGTTTTTTGGAAAAGTAATTCGGTGAAGAATTGTATTTTATTATTCTATAAAGTGGCTGAGAAGATCCTAAAATTTTGATAGCAGTTTTTCATAAAAATATATAATAGAAAAAATGTGCATATATTCATAATCAGATCCAGCCAATGATAAAGAAATGAAAAATTAGAATTTAATTTTTTTGTATTGAAACTCCTCTGCACAATTATTTAAAATTGTGTTTGTGTACTTGCTAATCCAGATGTTCGAATAATTAACTATCGCATGAAAATTATTCGAAGTAAAAAAAAACGTTCCTGAAGCGTTGCTGAACTGCGTTGCTAACTTCACCACGGTCTACAAGAACAATAATGGTTATAAAAGAAACAACTTTAAACCGGTATTTACTGATTTAAAGTTGTTTCTGTGGCTCAGGTAGTGCGAAAATTTTCCACGGCCAAAAACTACCACTATCAACATCATAAAGTTTTAAAAGTTTATTTTATACGTCTTCGCCTTGAAAATTCCTAAGTACACAGTTGTAAGTAATTTCGGCATAATGCAACAAGGATTAAGTTCTTTTTTTTTTCAAAACAATAAAGACATACATATAAACGAATTTCATTCTTTGTGCTTTAACGTGATAAGCCACTTGAAAAAAATGTACATATATATATATATATATATATATATATATATATATATATATATATATATATATATATATATATATATATATATATATATATATATATATATATATATATATATATATATATATATATAGTTTTGAAATTAGAGTTTGTATCTTTAGTAGTTATGAAGATACAAATCAGTAAAGAAAATATCTTGTTTAGTTGTAAAGATATAGACTTGAACATGATTTTTTGAAGACTTTACTTTACATATTTTTACATAGATTGTATATTTTATCATGAAATCAAAATATTTGTATGGGACTTTTATCAATAATTAACACATAAATCATAAACTGGAAACCGTTTAAAAATATCTCAAGTGGTTTAGTAAATATAAAAAGTAGTGGTCGGAAAAAATAAAAACAAATGGTTAGTGCATGTCTCGATACCCTTTATCAGTTTCCAACATTTCATTAAAATCGAAAAGATAAAATCTCAAATTTGACTTATTTTGGTCGATTTGGTGTGGAATGGCCCATATAGAAAATTGTTTGTATGGCTTGTTGTTTAGGAGTTATGAACGTTTAAAATTGTTTACTACGTTACATCGTACGATCAAAAGTGTACTTTTAGATACATTTATAAAAAATATTAAAAGTATTTGATTTCATATGTTTTCGCAGCAATATATGTTGAAAAATGCGTAAAGATGGCAGGTGATAGACTGCGTTTTGTGCCATATATTAACATAAACTTGATCTATAATTCACCGGCGTGAAGATAGAATCGCATGATAAATAATGCATTTCAAAAAACGTGGATGAAAAACGACGCTATCTTCGCTATGTGCGAAGATAGCCACGTTTTTTTTCGAACAATCCACGTTTTTTCGAAGTTGAATAACTCGTTTTCGATAAATATTAGCGTATACACACATGAATGAAAGCTTTCGTTATATTCGAAAAACGTGTATTGATACATCGATTTCATGTTTACTATATTTCATGTTTATTATACTCTAGCAAACATATTAGTTTTATGTTTTGGCTTTACTTTGTTTTATGCAAACTGCAAAAGAATGCTTTTTTTTTGATTCGTTTCTGGACAGAAACGGTGCAGCGTCGCTACCTGACAGAAACTTTTTTGTTGTGCGAGTAAATGTCATTCCAAATACACAAACCACAATTAAATTCGGTCAAATAATTGTGTAACAGGAAGCGTAGAATTATAGATCAAGTTTGATGTTAATATATGGCCCAAAACGCAGTCTATCACCTGTCATCTTTACGCATTTTTCAACATATATTGCATATATTGAAATTGGGAAAATTCCAAATGAAATTGAGATTTTCCATTTAAAAAATTGAGAAAATACCAAATGAAATTGAGAAAGTTCTAAATATATGTATATATATATATATATATATATATATATATATATATATATATATTTATATATATATATATATATATATATATATATATATATATATATATATATATATATATATATTATATATATATATATATATATATATATATATATATATATATATATATATATATATATACATATTATGTCAAAATTTGGTTCAGTTCGGTTCAGCTCTTTAGACGTCTTCTATCTCGATTCCAATAGATGTAGTTATGGAATATCGTCCGATGAAGTGACTTTTGTCATTACTTCATTATGTGCTTCCCATGGAATGTCTTTTGGAACTACTTCTAAAAATGGTTCCCATCTATTTACTTTTGGAACTACTTCTATAAGAAGTTCCGCTGGAGTAATATTTGGAACCACTTCAAAATAATATTCCAATGGAATAGATATGGCTATGTATTTTACCAATATAAATTAAATTTGGTATTTAATTTTTATTTTACTTTTATAAAATTTATTGTTTAAAATAGATAATAATATTAAAAAACTAAAATATTTCGTTGCCGCCTGTCATGCAAGTTGTGAAAGAGTCAGAAGATTTTCCAAGACAATCCTTTGGGTTGAAGGTTTTCCATTGTCTTGACAGTCCCCATCAAAGATTTGAATCTGCGCTACAGGGATTCCAGCGCACTAGAGCCATCGACACAACCTTCAGTATTGAAATATTAAAGATATAGTTTACTAAAAGTTTCCTAATACATTTTTATGAAAATCTGATATTTCCACTTTGTTAGTAATTATTACTAAAAGAAATATATAGATTTTTAATATATCAAGTATTGTAACCGATACGAATAACGGTACGGTAACGGAAAACAATATTAGGGTAGTTTCGGTAACGGTATTTGATTTGAAAAGGTAAGGTATTACCGGATTAATATTTTTTAGATATCATTTTAAAGCGTAAATTATTGAACTTTGTGTTTTTTATGGGTAACTTCGTAAAAAATAAACAATAAACGGCTAATGCAACTCATTTTTTATTTTTTTAAAAGCGAAACATTAAAAAAAAATATTTACTTTTAAAATGTGCTTCGATTTTAAAAGCATTATGGAATTTAGAATGTTTGAATATGTTGAATTAAATTATTTTTATTTTCATATGTTTCTATTCGACAAATATATTATTTAATTTAACAAAATATTTAATTGATCCAATTTCTTATAATTCTTATCTTATAATTCTTAGTAACTTCATCAGACCAACTATCACAATTTCAAAATTTTGCATGTGACCAAAGTAGTCCGATAACTAGTTTTTGATTCTCTTAAAGAAGTCTGAAAATAATAAAAAATGTACTAAGAATCAAATTGCCTTTTGAAGATGTGCGCGGGTCCAGATAGTATTTTTGCATAGGAAGTTGCCAGTTTATAATTTTTGGTATTTTTTCATACTAAAATATTTTGGTATTTAAGATTAAGCCATTTTTTACCGGCATAATACCGTATCATACCGGTATTATACCAGTAATACTTTAATTCGGTAACGATAAACTGTATGGCGAAATGCCATTAATTCGGTAACGGTATTGCATATGATACTGTATGAAACGGATAACAGTAAATCTATATTATAATACACATTTATATATGAAGGGCTAATTGCAGTAACTTGATAAGCCACATTTTTTGAATAACGATTTTCTTTGTCCATTCCATTGAGGAATAACACATTTAACGACACTCTAAAGGTTTTGGTGATTACTTCAAAAATGTTGTCACCAGACCCAAAAGTAATGTTTTGCACTTATGTTAAATATAATATTTTTGTGTGTATAAAGTTTATACACACTATATTGATGTGGCTTATCAAGTTTATACTATAATCCTATTATATTGGGAAAATTCCAAATGAAATTGAGATTTTCGATTTGAAATTGGGAAAATTACTAATTATATTGAGAAATTTTCAAATGAAATTAAGATTTTTCCATTTGAAATTATATTCGGAATTTTCCACAATTTCATATGGAAAGTATCAATTTTATTTATAATTTTCTCAATTTCAATTGTAAAATCTCAAATTTAATTGTAATTTTCTCAATTCAAAATGGAAAAATCTTAATTTAATTTATAATTTTCTATTTTCATTTTGAAAAACCTCAATTTAATTAGTAATTTTCTCAATTTCAAATAAAAATTTCAATTTAATTTACAATTTTCTCGAAAATGGATGGAACAATCTCAATTTCATTTAGAACTTTCTCAATTTCAAATGGAAAATCTCAATTTCATTTGGAATTTTCCCAATATCAAAATATCATTTGGAATTTTCTCAATTTCAGTTGAAAATGGTATGTGCTTGCTAAACATAATAATGCGTCACGAAATATATATATATAAGGCAATAAATATTTCCCAAAAAATACATTCAATTTAAATTTAATAATGATTAGCTGTAGGGTGCCGTTTTTTTTTTTTTTTGTTTGTCAAATTTTCAAAATTTTGAGTACAGAAGCTTTTGTTGTAGGCGGGTGTGTAACACAATTTTTTAACCCTTTTAAGCCTGCCGAATCAAATACACACCAGATAATTACGCAGTGCATATTTTCCCTATCATGTTTTTCTATAATGCGGACACCACATGCAAAATAATGTTGTCATTTTTTTCACCTAGCACCACTACATTATTTCAATATGACATTGTATAACGCTAAGTGTATTTCCCTCCATTTTAATGAAAAAATATTCAGCAAAAATTTGAGTAAGATAAAGTTGAAAACATTTTTTCAAAAATTTTACAGCAAAAATTTTGCGAACTTAAATTAAAACCAGTTGGGAAGGTTAGATCACATGGGAAATTTTAAAGTAGGTGTAATTATGATAGTTAGGATTATCAAAATTATAGTCGGTCTAAGCCGACTATAAATACCCTACACATATGTGTGGTTACCATTCAATGTGATATATAGGTATACGAATCCTGAAAATAACTACAAACATTCAATCGCTGAAGAATTTCCATTCATTTGATTCCCATATTTACAAATGGGTAGGTGTACCGAATTTCGATTTTTTTTTGTGAACCACAAGTCTTTTTGCCGGAAAACATTATTATCATGTATTTGAGCATGATGTCAATATATATTTGACCAAAAAAGTTTACCAAAAAAGTTTAAAAATTGATCTTTATATGTACATTTTATATGAGGTATTTGAACATAAGTGGTCGGATCATAGGGCACAATGAATCGATATCGCCAATTTTTTCGCAAATATATTAATTATCTAAGTTATAAGTTTCATTTATCTAGCTCTTCAATTTTAAAAGTAGTAGGGATTTCAACAGACAGACGGACAGACAGACAGACGGACATCGCTAAATCGACTCAGGAGGCCATGCTGATCAAGAATATATATACTTTACCATACCGGAGATGCTTCCTTCTGGGTGTTACAAACAGCGTACCAAACTGAATATACCCTTTCACTCTTAGTGTAGGTTATAATGAAATAAGACCATAAATCAATAAGGCCCCAGAATTGGTGTATATTTGTGTAATGAAATAAGACCCTGTATTTTCTTAAAAATCCTGTATTCTCTTAAAGTTCGTTAAAAAAATAATATAATCGTGTTTCCCAATTTTTCTGGATCAATTCGTTAAAGGGGATTATTTGCTTTTGAAATGCATATCAAATTTTTTGTCGAACATTTGAAAAAATTTGGAAGTAGTTCATGAGTATAAATATGAAAATGGTTGTACGATACTAATTCGTTTACAGCTTTTATTCGCATTAAATAAATTTGAATTGATTTTTAAAATATCTAATAGTAACATTTCAAAAGGGTATAAAACCTTTGAATGATTTGATTTTGTAAAAACGCTTTTAAATCCATACTCAAAGAAATTTCAGCTACAAAATGAAGGGTGTAAACGAAATTATTTATACATTTTATTTTAAACTTAAAATGTTACCGCGGTAAAAAAAATATATCACAAATGAAGAACAATACTCAACAGTTTTTAAAAATAGTTAAAGTATTATATTTCTGAGTGAGTTATGACGAATTTCCGTATTTTAGTCTTCCAGCCCACCATCAGCCGTTGGACACCATTTCTTCTAACATTTTTGATAACACTAATCCTACTATCGCATATTTTATTTCAGTTTAACAATATTTCAATATTTTTCGAAGAATAGATTTTATATAACCCAAAAATTTTAAATCTGGACCTAGCTCAGGCAGTTTGGAGGGTTACATCCTTTTGAACAAATTATATAATATTGTTCTATACCGGTTTCAGCACTCCCTCGCTCGTTTATTTGGATCTTTAATCTATTTCTTCGATTTTATTTGGAACTTTGAATAATTTTAGTTTAAATCTCATCTTTACTTTTTGAAAATATGAAATATATTATATTTTTTTGACATATCTCTTATTGATTGTTGGGCTTAGATCCAACACTTTACTTCCGCCGCAAATTTACGATTCACAAATCCTGATTTTCGACCTGATTTACATTTACTATTTAAGAAGATGGTCTCTTGAAACCGAATTGTAATATTTCCAGCAGTATCCCTGCAATAATTGCATGCATTATAGAATGGCTAGCTTATCAAAATGTCCAAAATTTATTTTCCCACTTTTGTTGACGACATGATCGATTACTTATAACTGAAAACTTGTTAATATTTTTGTTTGTCTTAAATCAGAGAATTTTTGAATTTACGGGATTTGTTTCCGTTATTTGCTTTGACCACAATATCCGCATTTGAATTTGTAAAAATAATTTATTTTACACCCTTTATGTGCAGCAAAATTTTTAATTATTATGAAAATATGGTATGCCTTTTCATTTCAAATTCAAAGATAATTTAAAGTCAAGTTTAAAATTAAAGTCTACTTTTTTGACAACTTTCATAAAACGTCAAAAAGCTAATTTTAATTTTAAAGTCGTCTTTCGACATTGCTTTGAAATATATCCTTTTAAAATAAACTTTCTTTAAAAATGTTGGCAATTTTATTACCTTTTGAATGAGACTTCAGTGTTTTATTTTGCTTCACTATTGCTTAAGTTATGTAATAGATTAATTTATTGATTATTTATACATATTTTTCAAAATTAAATCACCAAATCTTTTAACCACACCATCTGGGAAACTAAAATTTTACCAATATCTTAATTTTATGTTGTTTCACCATACTTCCAAATTTCATCAAATTCTGAAATAGTACTGCTAAAATTTTAATTTGCTTGTTTTCATATTTCAAAAACACCTTTATTTATTAAAAAAAATGTTTTTTACCAACAAAAAAAAATAGAAATATACATTTACAAATAAATTGGTATATAAAATTTGTATTTTGAAGTTGAATAAATAAATTTAAACAAAAAAATGGAAAAAATGTTAGCCTGCGGCGCTATTCTATTCGAATTACTTACCAATATTATAAAAATATTTTTATGAAATGTAAGTACAAATTTCAAATGAAATCGATTGGTTTTATTTAATATTTTCTCAAATTATATAAATTTCGAATATTTTTCAAAGCCTTTTTCAATTTATTGCTAGTTTTTACATGTTTAATTGTCAAAAAAGTATTTTTATTAATGGAATACTGTTTTTATTACGATTAAACCAATATGTTCGGACCCTAACAAGGCTATGGAAAATGGCCCAATCAGGACCTAATGACCCTTCAAAAGTTCTTGAAGGAAACTCCGTTATAAGAAGATCGTACACCCGATATCTTACGTAGTTTAGGGCTCGTTAGATACCGATATTCTGAAATAATGACATATGTTCATGAGTATGGCCAAACAGGGGGGTTAGCTAAAACCCCCCAAGAGCAAATCCTGCGAACGGCCCTAAATGTGAATAATATGAATAATGGTCAAACAATTTCGCGGGACCGGAATAAAACAGCACGAATAGTTTTATCTTGAAATATATAATTCAATCAATTGAAAAATATCAGCAAAAATGTGCATTCGCGGGAAAAGTGGGTAGTGTTGACTTTACCCCAGCCTATTTTCAGAAGCAGGTTTGAGGTTGTGTCTCATTTGCATTTGTTTCGTGGAAACTAAATATTGTAGATCTTTACAGATTATGGAACATTTTTAGCTAATGAATCAATCTATCCAACTGTATTATTATTTTTGTCCTATGTCATTGATATGGTGGTCAAAATTAGCATTGACAAAAAAGTGTCGACTTAGCCCCGGTCTCCCCGACATTCAAACAAAATAAATATTTTAACCGAAACATAAATATGTCCAAAATAAAACATGAATTGGAACGACCTGAATATAAATATGTTTCCAGATCAGATATGTTTTCATATCAGTTGTTTCAAATGAAATAATTTATTTTAAAAATCTTTAAACACGCACAGTAGGAATTTATAATATTTGAATTCATACACATTTATATAAATGCATATATATATATATATATATATATATATATATATATATATATATATATATATATATATATATATATATATATATATATATATATATATATATATATATATATATATATATATATATATATAAATATATATATATATATAAATATATATATGTATATATGTATATTTCTATATTTATATTTATATTTATTTATATATATATATATATATTTATATATATATATATATATATATATATATATATATATATATATATATATATATATGTATATATATATATATATATATATAGATATATATATATATATATATATATATATATATTTTTTTTTTTTATATATATATATACATTAAAGAAAG
Source organism: Dryomyza anilis (assembly GCA_951804985.1). Lineage (NCBI taxonomy): Eukaryota > Metazoa > Arthropoda > Insecta > Diptera > Dryomyzidae > Dryomyza > Dryomyza anilis. The sequence goes on from OX638135.1 coordinate 53,999,687, forward strand.
TTTGAACTAGTTTTTTTTCATATCAGATCTGAATGTTGATTTTTTTTACTATATAACGGTTTCTGTTTTTGAAAATTAAACACAGTGGACAAAAACGCAGTCTATCACCTGACATTTATACGCATTTTTCAACATATATTGCTTCGTAAACATATGAAATCAAATACTTTTAATATTTTTTATAAAAGTACACTTCTTCTGTGGTAAGATTTTCTATGTATATAAAAATGTTTGTATGCCTTTCATTTTTTGGAAGTAGGTTTTAAAGAGGCCTTACATTGTCTTAAAAGTTTGCTCATCTGGTGAACTATTTTCTAAGCTCTAAAATTAAAGTAACATATTACATTTTAATTATGTCGAATTTTTTTTTTTAGTTTTATATTAGCAAAAATGTTGTGTTTGTTACGTAACATGAAAAATCTATTGCGCTTCCTGTGCGTCCTACGTTAGCCTAAAAAGTAAAATTAAGCATAACAAATGGACTTAATTGTTTATTTTAACAAAAGATAATATGAATTCAGTGGTCTTACGATTGGACATTCAAGAAGTTCGAAAAATTTGGAATGAATTCGAAGTAATCAGCAAATTCTAGTTATTGCACTATATATTATTTTTTATAAACGAGTGGAGAAAGTTTAGTAACATGGGCGGGACTTAAAGTCGGGCGGACCCGACTATGGAATACCATATAACTATATCTTGAATACTTTTCGAGTTATTGGTCCCTCAGCTCATTTCCGTACTCAGAATAATTTTTTCGCATTCTGACCAGTATTTCTCAAGTTATCGTAAAGTCAGACAGACAGTCGAATATGGCTAAGCGGACTCGGGTCGTGATGCTGAGCAAGAATATACATACTATTCCATACCGGCCAAGCCTTCTAAGGGGCGTTACAATATCTGCACAAACTTTTTACACCCTGTACCGCATAGGTGGCAAGCAGTAAAAACTGCACCAAGTTTAATTTTTGTCAATTACAGTAGTTGTGTTGCAGCAAATTCGTATAGGCTATAGAGTCTCTTCAGTGTTCAAATACGAGAACTGCACTTTGTATAAAAATTAAATCAATGGATTTGTGTATTTTTATGCGCCGTGCCCTTTCGTCACAATTTAAAGTTGTTTATTTTTATTCGACCTTAAAATAGAGTAATGCAAAAGCTAATTTGTCGGGCTCTAGGTCTATCAAATGCAATATGTATTTTGCACTGGTTCAAAAAACAACAACAGTAATTGACAAAAAACCAAAAACTTGCTGCAACACAACTACAGTAATTGACAAAAATTAAACTTGGTGCAATTTTTAACGCTTGCCTTCTCGTCACTTTGTGCAGAACAGAACTCGCATTCTGTTTATTATACAAAGTGAAGTTATAGGTTTAGCTAAGCACAAACTGCATACAAGACGGCTGCACAGTATGCGCAAACGCTCTTAAATCGGGTGAAATTCAGTATTGTCGGAACCACTCAACCGATTTTAAAAATTTAAAAAGTGAAAGAACTTGAGAGAACTTAAGTTTGGAAATTGGAGTTTCTATCTTTAATTGTTATGGAGATAAAAATCAGTAAAGTTGAAAATTTGTTCATGAACAATTTTTCAAAAATTGTAAAAAATCCAAAAGTTATCCGATTTTTAAAATTCTTTTGTTTATGGAAAGCTTACATTGAGATCTGAAAAATGTGCTAACAGGAGAAAATGTCTTCTTTAGTTTTAAAGATATAGACTTGAACATGATTTTTTTTTTAAATTTTTGAAGACTTTACTTTACATATTTCTATATTGATTGCACTTTTTATCATGAAATCAAAATATTTGTATAGGAATTTTATAAACAATTAACACATAAATCATAAACTGGAAACCGTTTTACAATATCTTAAGTGGTTTAGTAAATATAACATTCTTTATACCCTACACTAAGAGTGAAAGGGTATATTCAGTTTGGTACGCCGTTTGTAACACCCAGAAGGAAGCATCTCCGGTATGGAAAAGTACATATATTCTTGATCAGCATGACCTCCTGAGTCGATTTAGCGATGTCCGTCCGTCCGTCTGTCTGTCCGTCTGTCTGTCTGTCTGTCTGTCTGTCCGTCTGTCTGTTGAAATCCCTACTACTTTTAAAATTGAAGAGCTAGATAAATAAAACTTATAACTTAGATTACTAATATACCTACGCTGTATGTGCGAAAAAATTGGCGAGATCGGTCCATTGTGACCTATGATCCGACCACTTATGTTCAAATACCTCATATAAAATGTACATATAAAGATCAATTTTTATGTATACGTGCTTAGGTAAACTTTTTTGGTCAAATATATATTGATATCATGCTCAAATACATTATAATAATGTTTTCCGGCAAAAAGACTTGTGGTTCACAAAAAAAAACCAGTTGGGAAGGTTAGATCACATGGGAAATTTTAAAGTAGGTGTAATTATGATAGTTAGGATTATCAAAATTATAGACGGTCTAAGCCGACTATAAATACCCTACACATATGTGTGGTTACCATTCAAAGTGATATATAGGTCACCAGGGTATACGAATCCTGAAAATAACTACAAACATTCAATCGCTGAAGAATTTCCATTCATTTGATACCCATATTTACAAATGGGTAGGTGTACCGAATTTCGATTTTTTTTTTTTGTGAACCACAAGTCTTTTTGCCGGAAAACATTATTATAATGTATTTGAGCATGATATCAATATATATTTGACCAAAAAAGTGTACCTAAGCACGTATACATAAAAATTGATCTTTATATGTACATTTTATATGAGGTATTTGAACATAAGTGGTCGGATCATAGGTCACAATGGACCGATCTCGCCAATTTTTTCGCACATACAGCGTAGGTATATTAGTAATCTAAGTTATAAGTTTTATTTATCTAGCTCTTCAATTTTAAAAGTAGTAGGGATTTCAACAGACAGACGGACAGACGGACAGACAGACAGACGGACAGACAGACGGACAGACGGACATCGCTAAATCGACTCAGGAGGTCATGCTGATCAAGAATATATGTACTTTTCCATACCGGAGATGCATCCTTCTGGGTGTTACAAACGGCGTACCAAACTGAATATACCCTTTCACTCTTAGTGTAGGGTATAAAAATCGAAATTCGGTACACCTACCCATTTGTAAATATGGGTATCAAATGAATGGAAATTCTTCAGCGATTGAATGTTTGTAGTTATTTTCAGGATTCGTATACCCTGGTGACCTATATATCACTTTGAATGGTAACCACACATATGTGTAGGGTATTTATAGTCGGCTTAGACCGTCTATAATTTTGATAATCCTAACTATCATAATTACACCTACTTTAAAATTTCCCATGTGATCTAACCTTCCCAACAGGTTTTATTTTCCATTTTTTTTTTTGGAAAATTTGACTTTTACGGAAATCTCCGTAAGTATTTTTTTCTTCAGTAACATGTACTTTTGTTATTTTTTTTTGTTGATAGATAACATTACTGAGAATCTTTTAAATGATAAATTTAAAAAAAAAATTAAAATTTGATTGAATATATCTAAATAAGTATTAACCTTATCATCATGAAACTTTTACCTGATATACAATAGTTTTATGTACTTATACTTTATTAAAACATTTTTAGGAATATATTTATTACTAGCTGGACCCGTGCACGACTCGTGCCAAGATTTTCTGAATTCAAAGATATGGAGCAATTTTATTAATATAAAAAACATTTTATTTTTTATATGAGGGGCTCGTGCTTAGCTGTTGAAATTTTTTTATTGGTTTTATAAATGTGGTAACCAAATAATTCTCCGCCAAAACAACTTTTCTTAAAGACAATTTTTTCTCAGATTGCGCTTCTCCGCAGAATTATTCCCAGTAGAAATCTTCCCGGAAAATCCACATAGAACGCTTTCCCGTAGAATTCTCAACGTAGAATTCATCCCGGTAGAATTGTTCCCGGTAGAATTCTTTTCCGTAGAATTCTTCCCCGTAGAGTTTTTCCCAGTAGAAGTTTTAGTGTGGTGGGTTTTAATGTAGTAAGTTTCGGTGTGGTGAGTTTAGATGTGGTGAATTTTGGAGTGGTGAGTTTAATTGTGGTTAGTTTTGGTGTGGTGAGTTTTAGTGTGGTGAGTTTCAGTGTGGTGAATTTGAGTGTGGTGAGTTTAAGTGTGGTGTTTTTAAGTGTGGTGAGTTTTAGTGTGGTCAATTATAGTGTGGTGGGTTTTAGTGTGGTGAATTTTAATGTGGCGTGTTTTATTGTGGCGTGTTTTAGTGTAGCGAGTTTTAGTGTGGTGATTTTTATTGCGGTGAGTTTTAGTGTGATGAATTTTAATGTGATGAATTTTATTGTGGTGAGTTTTAGTGTAGTGAATTTTAGGGTGGTGAGTTTTAGTGTGGTTAATTATAGTGTGGTGGGTTTTAGTGTGGTGAATTTTAGTGCGGTGAGTTTTAGTGTGGTGAGTTTCAGTGTATCGAAATTTGAGTGTAGTGAGTTTTAATGTGGTGAGTTTAAAAGTGGTGAATTTTAATGTGGTGAAATTTTAGTGTAGTGAGTTTTAGTGTGGTGAGTTTTAGTGTGGTGAAATTTTAGTGTGGTGAGTTTAAGTGTGGTGAATTTTAGTGTGTTGAATTTTTGTGTAATTAGTTTTAGTGTGGTGAGTTTTAGTGTGGTGAGTATTAGTGTGGTGAGTTTTAGTGTGGTAAGTTTTAGTGTGGAGAGTTTTGTTATGGTGAGTTTAAGTGTGGTGAATTTTAGTGTGTTAAACATTTGTGTGGTGAGTTTAAGTGTGGTGAGTTTTAGTGTGGTGAGATTTTGTGTGGTGAGTTTTAGTGTGGTGAGTTTTATTGTGGTGAGTTTCAGTGTGGTGAGTTTTAGTGTGGTGAGTTTTAATGTGGTGAAATTTTAGTGTGGTGAGTTTTAGTGGGGTGAGTTTTAGTGTGGTGAGTTTAAGTGTGGTGAGTTTTAGTGTGGTGAGTTTTAGTGTGGTGAGTTTTAGTGTGGTGAGATTTTGTGTGGTGAGTTTTAGCGTGGTGAGTTTTAGTGTGGTGAGATTTTGTGTGGTGAGTTTTAGTGTGGTGAGTTTTGGTGTGGTGAGTTTTAGTGTGTTGAATTTTTGTGAGATGAGTTTAAGTGTGGTGAGTTTTAGTGTGGTGAGTTTTTGTGTGGTGAGTTTTAGTGTGGTGAGTTTTAGTGTGGTGAGGTTTTGTGTGGTGAGTTTTAGTGTGGTGAGTTTTAGTGTGGTGAAATTTTAGTGTGGTGAGTTTTAGTGTGGTGAATTTTAGAGTGGTGAGTTTAAGTGTGGTGAAATTTTAGTGTGGTGGGTTTTAGTGTGGTGAATTTTAGTGTGTTTAATTTTTGTGTGGTGAGTTTAAGTGTGGTGAGTTTTAGTGTGGTGAGTTTAAGTGTGGTGAGTTTTAGTGTGGTGAGTTTTAGTGTGGTGAGTTTTAGTGTGGTGAGTTTTAGTGTGGTGAGATTCTGTGTGGTGAGTTTTAGTGTGGTGAGTTTAAGTGTGGTGAGTTTTAGTGTGGTGAGTTTTGGTGTGGTGAGTTTTAGTGTGTTGAATTTTTGTGAGGTGAGTTTAAGTGTGGTGAGTTTTAGTGTGGTGAGTTTTAGTGTGGTGAGTTTAAGTGTAGTGAGTTTTAGTGTGGTGAGTTTTAGAGTGGTGAGTTTTTGTGTGGTGAGTTTTAGTGTGGTGAGTTTTTGTGTGGTGAGTTTTAGTGTGGTGAGTTTTAGTGTGGTGAGTTTTAGTGTGGTGAATTTTGGTGTGGTGAGTTTTAGTGTGGTGAATTATAGTGTGGTGGGTTTTAATGTGGTTAATTTAAGGGTGAATTTTAGTATGGTGAGTTTTAGTTTTGTTAGTTTTAGTGTGGTGAGTTTGTTTTTCTTTCATTTTTTTGGTATTCATTTAGTTTGGATTGTGGTTTTATGTGATAGTTTTGTTTTTGTATTTTTGCATTTGTTTTGTGTTGTGCTTTTGCTTTATTGTTTTTAAATTTTTTTTTTGTATTTGAGTTTTTTGTTTCATGTTCGTAGCTGGTGAAAGTGCCGAGTTATATCGTGTTTAGGTTGCATGGGAGGTGCCACGCCTCTTTGTCCAATCCCGCCCATATATAGCCTATCATTCCTTCCAGACCATACTGCATCTGTGGTAAAAATTTCAAGACAATCGGATCAGCCGTTTAGACGGAGAAGCGGAACAAAAGTGATTGCTTTTGTTTTTGTATTTTTGCTTTTGTTTTGTTTTGTGCTTTTGCTTTTTTGTTTTTAATTTTTTTTTTGTATTTGAGTTTTTTGTTTCATGTTCGTAGGTGGTGAAAGTGCCGAGTTATATCGCATTGAAAGTTTAGGTTGTATGGGAGGTGCCACGCCTCTTTGTCCAATCCCGCCCATATATAGCCTATCATTCCTTCCAGACCATACTGCATCTGTGGTAAAAATTTCAAGACAATCGGATCAGCCGTTTAGACGGAGAAGCGGAACAAACGTGATTGCTTTTGTTTTTGTATTTTTGCTTTTGTTTTGTTTTGTGCTTTTGCTTTTTTGTTTTTATTTTTTTTTTGTATTTGAGTTTTTTGTTTCATGTTCGTAGGTGGTGAAAGTGCCGAGTTATATCGCATTGAAAGTTTAGGTTGTATGGGAGGTGCCACGCCTCTTTGTCCAATCCCGCCCATATATAGCCTATCATTCCTTCCAGACCATACCGCATCTGTGGTAAAAATTTCATGGAAATCGGATCAGCCGTTCAGACGAAGAAGCGGAACAAACGTACAAACGTACAAACGTACAAACGTACAAACGAACAAACAGATTTATTATATTAATAGGATGAAGTGAGATATATCGGTTGTAATCAAAGTCCCTTCAAAAAATGAGTATTTTTGGAAAAAATGCAGCCCTTCCAAAAAAAAAAAAATGAAAAAATGGAAAATAAAAAAAAAATGTCGACTTTACAATTTTATATTTACTAAACCACTTGAGATATTTTTAAACGGTTTCCAGTTTATGATTTATGTGTTAATTATTGATAAAAGTCCCATACAAATATTTTGATTTCATGATAAAATATACAATCTATGTAAAAATATGTAAAGTAAAGTCTTCAAAAAATCATGTTCAAGTCTATATCTTTACAACTAAACAAGTTATTTCCTTTCCTGATTTGTATCTTCATAACTACTAAAGATACAAACTCTAATTTCAAAACTATATATATATATATATATATATATATATATATATATATATATATATATATATATATATATATATATGTACATTTTTTTCAAGTGGCTTATCACGTTAAAGCACAAAGAATGAAATTCGTTTATATGTATGTCTTTATTGTTTTGAAAAAAAAAAGAACTTAATCCTTGTTGCATTATGCCGAACTTACTTACAACTGTGTACTTAGGAATTTTCAAGGCGAAGACGTATAAAATAAACTTTTAAAACTTTATGATGTTGATAGTGGTAGTTTTTGGCCGTGGAAAATTTTCGCACTACCTGAGCCACAGAAACAACTTTAAATCAGTAAATACCGGTTTAAAGTTGTTTCTTTTATAACCATTATTGTTCTTGTAGACCGTGGTGAAGTTAGCAACGCAGTTCAGCAACGCTTTAGGAACGTTTTTTTTTTCTTCGAATAATTTTCATGCGATAGTTAATTATTCGAACATCTGGATTAGCAAGTACACAAACACAATTTTAAATAATTGTGCAGAGGAGTTTCAATACAAAAAAATTAAATTCTAATTTTTCATTTCTTTATCATTGGCTGGATCTGATTATGAATATATGCACATTTTTTCTATTATATATTTTTATGAAAAACTGCTATCAAAATTTTAGGATCTTCTCAGCCACTTTATAGAATAATAAAATACAATTCTTCACCGAATTACTTTTCCAAAAAACGGTAAATTCAATTATTCATTCATTTGTGCAAAAAGTCATTTAAATAAAAGCTTCCAAATTGGTAAAATAGCGCCGGCAGTTTTGAAAAAGCGGATGTTTTCAAAAATAACTAGATGAACTACAACATATAGTTTAATTGTACATTATAGATTCAATTTTAAGTCGTTGTTAAAATTATTAAGCGAGGAAACAATTTGCCTTTTATATTATATTGGCATTTAATTAAATACTAGAATCAGTCCGATCTAGCAGTTCAGAATTTTTGAAAAACTAGATTTGTATGTACGGAAATTTTACTAAAAACTGGGAACAAATTTGTTGGCCAATGCAATAATATTGGTATCAAAATTCAGTCTACGGAAAACTGTTCTACAAGTTCGTATCTCTAGATTTTGTACAAAATAAAAAGACTCTTATGTTTGGTTTAAATTATAACAATTAACTTTAGTAATTCACTTTAATAAACAACTTTACTAATAACAAATTCTAACAACTGCTGCATGTCCACTATTTAACTTAACATTGTTCTCACACGAGACGCACTCGAAGTGCTGTGCCTCAGATGCATCGGACTTATATTCTGCAGGCATCAGTTCGGCACGTTTCGACAAGCTTCGACTTGTTTCGAGAACCTTTTACTCGTTTCGTGAATGACGCATGTTATTGGCATCTCATTCGCACTCATGTGTTTTAATGCGCCGATCTTCCATCTCCTCATCGCACATTTCTTAGTGCGCTGAATGATCTTTCGTAGCTTCCTAACACATTGCTTAGTGCGCTGATTTGTCTTGCGTCTCATTTATTATTGTTGAATGCTTGCACTATGGGGCAAATTACATCTATTCGTAACAATATGTATAAAGTGTCGTACTTCAATAAAAATATATTTAAAATTTAAGAATTAAAAAACATGATCGTTTCTAATAGAGTGGCCACTACTGTATATGGCAGCTTTCGTTTTTTTAAATATATTTTGTACATTAATTTTTTACAGATTTGTGATTTCGATATGATTTCTTTTGTTCTTTTCTATCGTTTCTTTTCTATCGACAATACTTCAGATAATATTCTAAATAAAACTGCTTGAAATTCGCCTGGATCTGACAATAAGTTATTTCAAATGCAAAAAATATAAATTTGCAGGTGCTCCTGTATAAAATTTGTGATTTTAATAATTGAATAAAGTGTATATGGCCCAAAACGCAGCCTATCACCTGCCATTTTTACGCATTTTTCAACATATATTGCTCCGAAAACATATGAAATCAAATAATTTTAATATTTTTTATAAAAGTATCTAAAAGTACACTTCTGTGGTAAGATTTTCTATATATGGGCCATTCCACACCAAATCGACCAGCGGTTGGAACGCACCTTCTTCGATTTCAATGATATTTTGGGAATTGATAAATGATATTGAGACATGCTCTAACAATTTTTATACCCTACACTAAGAGTGAAAGGGTATATTCAGTTTGGTACGCCGTTTGTAACACCCAGAAGGAAGCATCTCCGGTATGGAAAAGTACATATATTCTTGATCAGCATGACCTCCTGAGTCGATTTAGCGATGTCCGTCTGTCCGTCTGTCTGTCTGTCCGTCTGTCTGTCTGTTGAAATCCCTACTACTTTTAAAATTGAAGAGCTAGATAAATCAAACTTATAACTTAGATTACTAATATACCTACGCTGTATGTGCGAAAAAATTGGCGAGATCGGTCCATTGTGACCTATGATCCGACCACTTATGTTCAAATACCTCATATAAAATGTACATATAAAGATCAATTTTTATGTATACGTGCTTAGGTAAACTTTTTTGGTCAAATATATATTGATATCATGCTCAAATACATTATAATAATGTTTTCCGGCAAAAAGACTTGTGGTTCACAAAAAAAAAAAATCGAAATTCGGTACACCTACCCATTTGTAAATATGGGTATCAAATGAATGGAAATTCTTCAGCGATTGAATGTTTGTAGTTATTTTCAGGATTCGTATACCCTGGTGACCTATATATCACTTTGAATGGTAACCACACATATGTGTAGGGTATTTATAGTCGGCTTAGACCGACTATAATTTTGATAATCCTAACTATCATAATTACACCTACTTTAAAATTTCCCATGTGATCTAACCTTCCCAACTGGTTTTTTATTATTTCCGACCACTACTTCCAGAGATACAGTGGCTCAATCTAGATATCTGAAAAACTAGAGACAATTTGATGAAACTGACGCCATTTTCGAAATTAGAGTTACAAGTACATTGAAAAATTATTGCAAATCTTACTTTTGAAAAAGTATTTTTTTTTTCAATACAAAAAATATTGAAAAAATTTAGAGAATTATTTTTTAAAATATGATGCCATCAAAATACCATTTTGAAATTTACATTTACAATAAATTGACGAAAATTTAGGATTTTTTTCAGAATATTAAAAAGGGTCCTATTTAGAACTTTCTCAATTTCATTTTCCATCAATTTTTTAAATGGAAAATCTCAATTTCATTTGGAATTTTCCCAATTTCAATATATGCAATATATGTTGAAAAATGCGTAAAGATGACAGGTGATAGACTGCGTTTTGGGCCATATATTAACATCAAACTTGATCTATAATTCTACGCTTCCTGTTACACAATTATTTGACCGAATTTAATTGTGGTTTGTGTATTTGGAATGACATTTACTCGCACAACAAAAAAGTTTCTGTCAGGTAGCGACGCTGCACCGTTTCTGTCCAGAAACGAATCAAAAAAAAAGCATTCTTTTGCAGTTTGCATAAAACAAAGTAAAGCCAAAACATAAAACTAATATGTTTGCTAGAGTATAATAAACATGAAATATAATAAACATGAAATCGATGTATCAATACACGTTTTTCGAATATAACGAAAGCTTTCATTCATGTGTGTATACGAAAACGAAAACGAGTTATTCAACTTCGAAAAAACGTGGATTGTTCGAAAAAAAACGTGGCTATCTTCGCACATAGCGAAGATAGCGTCGTTTTTCATCCACGTTTTTTGAAATGCATTATTTATCATGCGATTCTATCTTCACGCCGGTGAATTATAGATCAAGTTTATGTTAATATATGGCCCAAAACGCAGTCTATCACCTGCCATCTTTACGCATTTTTCAACATATATTGCTGCGAAAACATATGAAATCAAATACTTTTAATATTTTTTATAAATGTATCTAAAAGTACACTTTTGATCGTACGATGTAACGTAGTAAACAATTTTAAACGTTCATAACTCCTAAACAACAAGCCATACAAACAATTTTCTATATGGGCCATTCCACACCAAATCGACCAAAATAAGTCAAATTTTAGATTTTATCTTTTCGATTTTAATGAAATGTTGGAAACTGATAAAGGGTATCGAGACATGCACTAACCATTTGTTTTTATTTTTTCCGACCACTACTTAGAGATACAGTGGCTCAAATTTGGAAAAAACGGCAAAAAATCACTTTTGTATGGTTGTTTATATTTAAATATCTTTTGAACTATGCTAGAATGCTAGAAACTCCGATAATTACTCGTTTTAAAGCTAATATAACAAGCTTTTAGAATAATTAAATTGTAACTTTTAAACGTTAACATGTGGCCCGTGGTCATTATCTTTGCCCTTCAAAATGGTGGTCCTTAAAAAGGACCCTTTTTAATATTCTGAAAAAATCCTAAATTTTCGTCAATTTATTGTAAATGTAAATTTCAAAATGGTATTTTGATGGCATCATATTTTAAAAAATAATTCTCTAAATTTTTTCAATATTTTTTGTATTGAAAAAAAAAATACTTTTTCAAAAGTAAGATTTGCAATAATTTTTCAATGTACTTGTAACTCTAATTTCGAAAATGGCGTCAGTTTCATCAAATTGTCTCTAGTTTTTCAGATATCTAGATTGAGCCACTGTATCTCTGGAAGTAGTGGTCGGAAATAATAAAAAAAAATTGTTAGAGCATGTCTCAATATCATTTATCAATTCCCAAAATATCATTGAAATCGAAGAAGGTGCGTTCCAACCGCTGGTCGATTTGGTGTGGAATGGCCCATATATAGAAAATCTTACCACAGAAGTGTACTTTTAGATACTTTTATAAAAAATATTAAAATTATTTGATTTCATATGTTTTCGGAGCAATATATGTTGAAAAATGCGTAAAAATGGCAGGTGAAAATGGCTGCGTTTTGGGCTATATACACTTTATTCAATTATTAAAATCACAAATTTTATACAGGAGCACCTGCAAATTTATATCTTTTGCATTTGAAATAACTTATTGTCAGATCCAGGCGAATTTCAAGCAGTTTTATTTAGAATATTATCTGAAGTATTGTCGATAGAAAAGAAACGATAGAAAAGAACAAAAGAAATCATATCGAAATCACAAATCTGTAAAAAATTAATGTACAAAATATATTTAAAAAAACGAAAGCTGCCATATACAGTAGTGGCCACTCTATTAGAAACGATCATGTTTTTTAATTCTTTAATTTTAAATATATTTTTATTGAAGTACGACACTTTATACATATTGTTACGAATAGATGTAATTTGCCCCATAGTGCAAGCATTCAACAATAATAAATGAGACGCAAGACAAATCAGCGCACTAAGCAATGTGTTAGGAAGCTACGAAAGATCATTCAGCGCACTAAGAAATGTGCGATGAGGAGATGGAAGATCGGCGCATTAAAACACATGAGTGCGAATGAGATGCCAATAACATGCGTCATTCACGAAACGAGTAAAAGGTTCTCGAAACAAGTCGAAGCTTGTCGAAACGTGCCGAACTGATGCCTGCAGAATATAAGTCCGATGCATCTGAGGCACAGCACTTCGAGTGCGTCTCGTGTGAGAACAATGTTAAGTTAAATAGTGGACATGCAGCAGTTGTTAGAATTTGTTATTAGTAAAGTTGTTTATTAAAGTGAATTACTAAAGTTAATTGTTATAATTTAAACCAAACATAAGAGTCTTTTTATTTTGTACAAAATCTAGAGATACGAACTTGTAGAACAGTTTTCCGTAGACTGAATTTTGATACCAATATTATTGCATTGGCCAACAAATTTGTTCCCAGTTTTTAGTAAAATTTCCGTACATACAAATCTAGTTTTTCAAAAATTCTGAACTGCTAGATCGGACTGATTCTAGTATTTAATTAAATGCCAATATAATATAAAAGGCAAATTGTTTCCTCGCTTAATAATTTTAACAACGACTTAAAATTGAATCTATAATGTACAATTAAACTATATGTTGTAGTTCATCTAGTTATTTTTGAAAACATCCGCTTTTTCAAAACTGCCGGCGCTATTTTACCAATTTGGAAGCTTTTATTTAAATGACTTTTTGCACAAATGAATGAATAATTGAATTTACCGTTTTTTGGAAAAGTAATTCGGTGAAGAATTGTATTTTATTATTCTATAAAGTGGCTGAGAAGATCCTAAAATTTTGATAGCAGTTTTTCATAAAAATATATAATAGAAAAAATGTGCATATATTCATAATCAGATCCAGCCAATGATAAAGAAATGAAAAATTAGAATTTAATTTTTTTGTATTGAAACTCCTCTGCACAATTATTTAAAATTGTGTTTGTGTACTTGCTAATCCAGATGTTCGAATAATTAACTATCGCATGAAAATTATTCGAAGTAAAAAAAAACGTTCCTGAAGCGTTGCTGAACTGCGTTGCTAACTTCACCACGGTCTACAAGAACAATAATGGTTATAAAAGAAACAACTTTAAACCGGTATTTACTGATTTAAAGTTGTTTCTGTGGCTCAGGTAGTGCGAAAATTTTCCACGGCCAAAAACTACCACTATCAACATCATAAAGTTTTAAAAGTTTATTTTATACGTCTTCGCCTTGAAAATTCCTAAGTACACAGTTGTAAGTAATTTCGGCATAATGCAACAAGGATTAAGTTCTTTTTTTTTTCAAAACAATAAAGACATACATATAAACGAATTTCATTCTTTGTGCTTTAACGTGATAAGCCACTTGAAAAAAATTTACATATATATATATATATATATATATATATATATATATATATATATATATATATATATATATATATATATATATAGTTTTGAAATTAGAGTTTGTATCTTTAGTAGTTATGAAGATACAAATCAGTAAAGAAAATATCTTGTTTAGTTGTAAAGATATAGACTTGAACATGATTTTTTGAAGACTTTACTTTACATATTTTTACATAGATTGTATATTTTATCATGAAATCAAAATATTTGTATGGGACTTTTATCAATAATTAACACATAAATCATAAACTGGAAACCGTTTAAAAATATCTCAAGTGGTTTAGTAAATATAAAAAGTAGTGGTCGGAAAAAATAAAAACAAATGGTTAGTGCATGTCTCGATACCCTTTATCAGTTTCCAACATTTCATTAAAATCGAAAAGATAAAATCTAAAATTTGACTTATTTTGGTCGATTTGGTGTGGAATGGCCCATATAGAAAATTGTTTGTATGGCTTGTTGTTTAGGAGTTATGAACGTTTAAAATTGTTTACTACGTTACATCGTACGATCAAAAGTGTACTTTTAGATACATTTATAAAAAATATTAAAAGTATTTGATTTCATATGTTTTCGCAGCAATATATGTTGAAAAATGCGTAAAGATGGCAGGTGATAGACTGCGTTTTGGGCCATATATTAACATAAACTTGATCTATAATTCACCGGCGTGAAGATAGAATCGCATGATAAATAATGCATTTCAAAAAACGTGGATGAAAAACGACGCTATCTTCGCTATGTGCGAAGATAGCCACGTTTTTTTTCGAACAATCCACGTTTTTTCGAAGTTGAATAACTCGTTTTCGATAAATATTAGCGTATACACACATGAATGAAAGCTTTCGTTATATTCGAAAAACGTGTATTGATACATCGATTTCATGTTTATTATTTTTCATGTTTATTATACTCTAGCAAACATATTAGTTTTATGTTTTGGCTTTACTTTGTTTTATGCAAACTGCAAAAGAATGCTTTTTTTTGATTCGTTTCTGGAGATTCGTTACCTGACAGAAACTTTTTTGTTGTGCGAGTAAATGTCATTCCAAATACACAAACCACAATTAAATTCGGTCAAATAATTGTGTAACAGGAAGCGTAGAATTATAGATCAAGTTTGATGTTAATATATGGCCCAAAACGCAGTCTATCACCTGTCATCTTTACGCATTTTTCAACATATATTGCATATATTGAAATTGGGAAAATTCCAAATGAAATTGAGATTTTCCATTTAAAAAATTGAGAAAATACCAAATGAAATTGAGAAAGTTCTAAATATATGTATATATATATATATATACATATTATGTCAAAATTTGGTTCAGTTCGGTTCAGCTCTTTAGACGTCTTCTATCTCGATTCCAATAGATGTAGTTATGGAATATCGTCCGATGAAGTGACTTTTGTCATTACTTCATTATGTGCTTCCCATGGAATGTCTTTTGGAACTACTTCTAAAAATGGTTCCCATCTATTTACTTTTGGAACTACTTCTACAAGAAGTTCCGCTGGAGTAATATTTGGAACCACATCAAAATAATATTCCAATGGAATAGATATGGCTATGTATTTTACCAATATAAATTAAATTTGGTATTTAATTTTTATTTTACTTTTATAAAATTTATTGTTTAAAATAGATAATAATATTAAAAAACTAAAATATTTCGTTGCCGCCTGTCATGCAAGTTGTGAAAGAGTGAGAAGATTTTCCAAGACAATCCTTTGGGTTGAAGGTTTTCCATTGTCTTGACAGTCCCCATCAAAGATTTGAATCTGCGCTACAGGGATTCCAGCGCACTAGAGCCATCGACACAACCTTCAGTATTGAAATATTAAAGATATAGTTTACTAAAAGTTTCCTAATACATTTTTATGAAAATCTGATATTTCCACTTTGTTAGTAATTATTACTAAAAGAAATATATAGATTTTTAATATATCAAGTATTGTAACCGATACGAATAACGGTACGGTAACGGAAAACAATATTAGGGTAGTTTCGGTAACGGTATTTGATTTGAAAAGGTAAGGTATTACCGGATTAATATTTTTTAGATATCATTTTAAAGCGTAAATTATTGAACTTTGTGTTTTTTATGGGTAACTTCGTAAAAAATAAACAATAAACGGCTAATGCAACTCATTTTTTATTTTTTTAAAAGCGAAACATTAAAAAAAATTATTTACTTTTAAAATGTGCTTCGATTTTAAAAGCATTATGGAATTAAGAATGTTTGAATTAAATTATTTTTATTTTCATATGTTTCTATTCGACAAATATATTATTTAATTTAACAAAATATTTAATTGATCCAATTTCTTATAATTCTTAGTAAATTCATCAGACCAACTATCACAATTTCAAAATTTTGCATGTGACCAAAGTAGTCCGATAACTAGTTTTTGATTCTCTGAAAGAAGTCTGAAAATAATAAAAAATGTACTAAGAATCAAATTGCCTTTTGAAGATGTGCGCGGGTCCAGATAGTATTTTTGCATAGGAAGTTGCCAGTTTATAATTTTTGGTATTTTTTCATACTAAAATATTTTTTTGGTATTTAAGATTAAGCCATTTTTTACCGGCATAATACCGTATCATACCGGTATTATACCAGTAATACTTTAATTCGGTAACGATAAACTGTATGGAGAAATGCCATTAATTCGGTAACGGTATTGCATATGATACTGTATGAAACGGATAACAGTAAATCTATATTATAATACACATTTATATATGAAGGGCTAATTGCAGTAACTTGATAAGCCACATTTTTTGAATAACGATTTTCTTTGTCCATTCCATTGAGGAATAACACATTTAACGACACTCTAAAGGTTTTGGTGAATACTTCAAAAATGTTGTCACCAGACCCAAAAGTAATGTTTTGCACTTATGTTAAATATAATATTTTTGTGTGTATAAAGTTTATACACACTATATTGATGTGGCTTATCAAGTTTATACTATAATCCTATTATATTGGGAAAATTCCAAATGAAATTGAGATTTTCGATTTAAAATTGGGAAAATTGCTAATTATATTGAGAAATTTTCAAATGAAATTAAGATTTTTCCATTTGAAATTATATTCGGAATTTTCCACAATTTCATATGGAAAGTATCAATTTTATTTATAATTTTCTCAATTTCAATTGTAAAATCTCAAATTTAATTGTAATTTTCTCAATTCAAAATGGAAAAATCTTAATTTAATTTATAATTTTCTATTTTCATTTTGAAAAACCTCAATTTAATTAGTAATTTTCTCAATTTCAAATAAAAATTTCAATTTAATTTACAATTTTCTCGAAAATGGATGGAACAATCTCAATTTCATTTAGAACTTTCTCAATTTCAAATGGAAAATCTCAATTTCATAAGTTTCATTTATCTAGCTCTTCAATTTTAAAAGTAGTAGGGATTTCAACAGACAGACGGACAGACAGACAGACGGACATCGCTAAATCGACTCAGGAGGCCATGCTGATCAAGAATATATATACTTTACCATACCGGAGATGCTTCCTTCTGGGTGTTACAAACAGCGTACCAAACTGAATATACCCTTTCACTCTTAGTGTAGGTTATAATGAAATAAGACCATAAATCAATAAGGCCCCAGAATTGGTGTATATTTGTGTAATGAAATAAGACCCTGTATTTTCTTAAAAATCCTGTATTCTCTTAAAGTTCGTTAAAAAAATAATATAATCGTGTTTCCCAATTTTTCTGGATCAATTCGTTAAAGGGGATTATTTGCTTTTGAAATGCATATCAAATTTTTTGTCGAACATTTGAAAAAATTTGGAAGTAGTTCATGAGTATAAATATGAAAATGGTTGTACGATACTAATTCGTTTACAGCTTTTATTCGCATTAAATAAATTTGAATTGATTTTTAAAATATCTAATAGTAACATTTCAAAAGTGTATAAAACCTTTGAATGATTTGATTTTGTAAAAACGCTTTTAAATCCATACTCAAAGAAATTTCAGCTACAAAATGAAGGGTGTAAACGAAATTATTTATACATTTTATTTTAAACTTAAAATGTTACCGCGGTAAAAAAAATATATCACAAATGAAGAACAATACTCAACAGTTTTTAAAAATAGTTAAAGTATTATATTTCTGAGTGAGTTATGACGAATTTCCGTATTTTAGTCTTCCAGCCCACCATCAGCCGTTGGACACCATTTCTTCTAACATTTTTGATAACACTAATCCTACTATCGCATATTTTATTTCAGTTTAACAATATTTCAATATTTTTCGAAGAATAGATTTTATATAACCCAAAAATTTTAAATCTGGACCTAGCTCAGGCAGTTTGGAGGGTTACATCCTTTTGAACAAATTATATAATATTGTTCTATACCGGTTTCAGCACTCCCTCGCTCGTTTATTTGGATCTTTAATCTATTTCTTCGATTTTATTTGGAACTTTGAATTATTTTAGTTTAAATCTCATCTTTACTTTTTGAAAATATGAAATATATTATATTTTTTTGACATATCTCTTATTGATTGTTGGGCTTAGATCCAACACTTTACTTCCGCCGCAAATTTACGATTCACAAATCCTGATTTTCGACCTGATTTACATTTACTATTTAAGAAGATGGTCTCTTGAAACCGAATTGTAATATTTCCAGCAGTATCCCTGCAATAATTGCATGCATTATAGAATGGCTAGCTTATCAAAATGTCCAAAATTTATTTTCCCACTTTTGTTGACGACATGATCGATTACTTATAACTGAAAACTTGTTAATATTTTTGTTTGTCTTAAATCAGAGAATTTTTGAATTTACGGGATTTGTTTCCGCGGATATTGTGGTCAAAGCAAATAATTTGACCACAATATCCGCATTTGAATTTGTAAAAATAATTTATTTTACACCCTTTATGTGCAGCAAAATTTTTAATTATTATGAAAATATGGTATGCCTTTTCATTTCAAATTCAAAGATAATTTAAAGTCAAGTTTAAAATTAAAGTCTACTTTTTTGACAACTTTCATAAATAATAAAACGTCAAAAAGCTAATTTTAATTTTAAAGTCGTCTTTCGACATTGCTTTGAAATATATCCTTTTAAAATAAACTTTCTTTAAAAATGTTGGCAATTTTATTACCTTTTGAATGAGACTTCAGTGTTTTATTTAGCTTCACTATTGCTTAAGTTATGTAATAGATTAATTTATTGATTATTTATACATATTTTTCAAAATTAAATCACCAAATCTTTTAACCACACCATCTGGGAAACTAAAATTTTACCAATATCTTAATTTTATGTTGTTTCACCATACTTCCAAATTTCATCAAATTCTGAAATAGTACTGCTAAAATTTTAATTTGTTTGTTTTCATATTTCAAAAACACCTTTATTTATTAAAAAAAATGTTTTTTACCAACAAAAAAAAATAGAAATATACATTTACAAATAAATTGGTATATAAAATTTGTATTTTGAAGTTGAATAAATAAATTTAAACAAAAAAATGGAAAAAATGTTAGCCTGCGGCGCTATTCTATTCGAATTACTTACCAATATTATAAAAATATTTTTATGAAATGTAAGTACAAATTTCAAATGAAATCGATTGGTTTTATTTAATATTTTCTCAAATTATATAAATTTCGAATATTTTTCAAAGCCATTTTTAGCTAATGAATCAATCTATCCAACTGTATTATTATTTTTGTCCTATGTAATTGATATGGTGGTCAAAATTAGCATTGACAAAAAAGTGTCGACTTAGCCCCGGTCTCCCCTACATCCAAACAAAATAAATATTTTAACCGAAACATAAATATGTCCAAAATAAAACATGAATTGGAACGACCTGAATATAAATATGTTTCCAGATCAGATATGTTTTCATATCAGTTGTTGCAAATGAAATAATTTATTTTAAAAATCTTTAAACACGCACAGTAGGAATTTATAATATTTGAATTCATACACATTTATATAAATGCATATATATATATATATATATATATATATATATATATATATATATATATATATATATGTATACAATATTTCAATATTTTTCGAAGAATAGATTTTATATAACCCAAAAATTTTAAATCTGGACCTAGCTCAGGCAGTTTGGAGGGTTACATCCTTTTGAACAAATTATATAATACTGTTCTATACCGGTTTCAGCACTCCCTCGCTCGTTTATTTGGATCTTTAATCTATTTCTTCGATTTTATTTGGAACTTTGAATTATTTTAGTTTAAATCTCATCTTTACTTTTTGAAAATATGAAATATATTATATTTTTTTGACATATCTCTTATTGATTGTTGGGCTTAGATCCAACACTTTACTTCCGCCGCAAATTTACGATTCACAAATCCTGATTTTCGACCTGATTTACATTTACTATTTAAGAAGATGGTCTCTTGAAACCGAATTGTAATATTTCCAGCAGTATCCCTGCAATAATTGCATGCATTATAGAATGGCTAGCCTATCAAAATGTCCAAAATTTATTTTCCCACTTTTGTTGACGACATGATCGATTACTTATAACTGAAAACTTGTTAATATTTTTGTTTGTCTTAAATCAGAGAATTTTTGAATTTACGGGATTTGTTTCCGTTATTTGCTTTGACCACAATATCCGCATTTGAATTTGTAAAAATAATTTATTTTACACCCTTTATGTGCAGCAAAATTTTTAATTATTATGAAAATATGGTATGCCATTTCATTTCAAATTCAAAGATAATTTAAAGTCAAGTTTAAAATTAAAGTCTACTTTTTTGACAACTTTCATAAATAATAAAAAGTCAAAAAGCTAATTTTAATTTTAAAGTCGTCTTTCGACATTGCTTTGAGATATATCCTTTTAAAATAAACTTTCTTTAAAAATGTTGGCAATTTTATTACCTTTTGAATGAGTGTTTTATTTTGCTTCACTATTGCTTAAGTTATGTAATAGATTAATTTATTGATTATTTATACATATTTTTCAAAATTAAATCACCAAATCTTTTAACCACACCATCTGGGAAGCTAAAATTTTACCAATATCTTAATTTTATGTTGTTTCACCATACTTCCAAATTTCATCAAATTCTGAAATAGTACTGCTAAAATTTTAATTTGTTTGTTTTCATATTTCAAAAACACCTTTATTTATTAAAAAAAATGTTTTTTACCAACAAAAAAAAATAGAAATATACATTTACAAATAAATTGGTATATAAAATTTGTATTTTGAAGTTGAATAAATAAATTTAAACAAAAAAATGGAAAAAAAGTTCGCCTGCGGCGCTATTCTATTCGAATTACTTACCAATATTATAAAAATATTTTTATGAAATGTAAGTACAAATTTCAAATGAAATCGATTGGTTTTATTTAATATTTTCTCAAATTATATAAATTTCGAATATTTTTCAAAGCCTTTTTCAATTTATTGCTAGTTTTTACATGTTTAATTGTCAAAAAAGTATTTTTATTAATGGAATACTGTTTTTATTACGATTAAACCAATATGTTCGGACCCTAACAAGGCTATGGAAAATGGCCCAACCAGGACCTAATGACCCTTCAAAAGTTCTTGAAGAAAACTCCGTTATAAGAAGATCGTACACCCGATATCTTACGTAGTTTAGGGCTCGTTAGATACCGATATTCTGAAATAATGACATATGTTCATGAGTATGGCCAAACAGGGGGGTTAGCTAAAACCCCCCAAGAGCAAATCCTGCGAACGGCCCTAAATGTGAATAATATGAATAATGGTCAAACAATTTCGCGGGACCGGAATAAAACAGCACGAATAGTTTTATCTTGAAATATATAATTCAATCAATTGAAAAATATCAGCAAAAATGTGCATTCGCGGGAAAAGTGGGTAGTGTTGACTTTACCCCAGCCTATTTTCAGAAGCAGGTTTGAGGTTGTGTCTCATTTGCATTTGTTTCGTGGAAACTAAATATTGTAGATCTTTACAGATTATGGAACATTTTTAGCTAATGAATCAATCTATCCAACTGTATTATTATTTTTGTCCTATGTCATTGATATGGTGGTCAAAATTAGCATTGACAAAAAAGTGTCGACTTAGCCCCGGTCTCCCCGACATTCAAACAAAATAAATATTTTAACCGAAACATAAATATGTCCAAAATAAAACATGAATTGGAACGACCTGAATATAAATATGTTTCCAGATCAGATATGTTTTCATATCAGTTGTTTCAAATGAAATAATTTATTTTAAAAATCTTTAAACACGCACAGTAGGAATTTATAATATTTGAATTCATACACATTTATATAAATGCATATATATATATATATATATAAATATATATATATATATATGTATATATGTATATTTATATATTTATATTTATTTATATATATATATATATATATATATATATATATATATTTATATATATATATATATATATATATATATATATATATATATATATATATATATATATACATATATATATATATATATATATATATATATATATATATATATATATATATATATATATATATATATATATGTATATATATATATATATATATATATATATATATATATATTTTTTTTTATATATATATATACATATATATATATATATATACATATATATATATATATATATATATATATATATATATATATATATATATATCTATCACCTGACATTTATACGCATTTTTCAACATATATTGCTTCGTAAACATATGAAATCAAATACTTTTAATATTTTTTATAAAAGTACACTTCTTCTGTGGTAAGATTTTCTATGTATATAAAAATGTTTGTATGCCTTTCATTTTTTGGAAGTAGGTTTTAAAGAGGCCTTACATTGTCTTAAAAGTTTGCTCTTCTGGTGAACTATTTTCTAAGCTCTAAAATTAAAGTAACATATTACATTTTAATTATGTCGAATTTTTTTTTTTAGTTTTATATTAGCAAAAATGTTGTGTTTGTTACGTAACATGAAAAATCTATTGCGCTTCCTGTGCGTCCTACGTTAGCATAAAAAGTAAAATTAAGCATAACAAATGGACTTAATTGTTTATTTTAACAAAAGATAATATGAATTCAGTGGTCTTACGATTGGACATTCAAGAAGTTCGAAAAATTTGGAATGAATTCGAAGTAATCAGCAAATTCTAGTTATTGCACTATATATTATTTTTTATAAACGAGTGGAGAAAGTTTAGTAACATGGGCGGGACTTAAAGTCGGGCGGACCCGACTATGGAATACCATATAACTATATCTTGAATACTTTTTGAGTTATTGGTCCCTCAGCTCATTTCCGTACTCAGAATAATTTTTTCGCATTCTGACCAGTATTTCTCAAGTTATCGTAAAGTCAGACAGACAGACGAATATGGCTAAGCGGACTCGGGTCGTGATGCTGAGCAAGAATATACATACTATTCCATACCGGCCACGCCTTCTAAAGGGCGTTACAATATCTGCACAAACTTTTTACACCCTGTACCGCATAGGTGGCAAGCAGTAAAAACTGCACCAAGTTTAATTTTTGTCAATTACAGTAGTTGTGTTGCAGCAAATTCGTATAGGCTATAGAGTCTCTTCAGTGTTCAAATACGAGAACTGCACTTTGTATAAAAATTAAATCAATGGATTTGTGTATTTTTATGCGCCGTGCCCTTTCGTCACAATTTAAAGTTGTTTATTTTTATTCGACCTTAAAATAGAGTAATGCAAAAGCTAATTTGTCGGGCTCTAGGTCTATCAAATGCAATATGTATTTTGCACTGGTTCAAAAAACAACAACAGTAATTGACAAAAAACCAAAAACTTGCTGCAACACAACTACAGTAATTGACAAAAATTAAACTTGGTGCAATTTTTAACGCTTGCCTTCTCGTCACTTTGTGCAGAACAGAACTCGCATTCTGTTTATTATACAAAGTGAAGTTATAGGTTTAGCTAAGCACAAACTGCATACAAGACGGCTGCACAGTATGCGCAAACGCTCTTAAATCGGGTGAAATTCAGTATTGTCGGAACCACTCAACCGATTTTAAAAATTTAAAAAGTGAAAGAACTTGAGAGAACTTAAGTTTGGAAATTGGAGTTTGTATCTTTAATTGTTATGGAGATAAAAATCAGTAAAGTTGAAAATTTGTTCATGAACAATTTTTCAAAAATTGTAAAAAATCCAAAAGTTATCCGATTTTTAAAATTCTTTTGTTTATGGAAAGCTTACATTGAGATCTGAAAAATGTGCTAACAGGAGAAAATGTCTTCTTTAGTTTTAAAGATATAGACTTGAACATGATTTTTTTTTTAAATTTTTGAAGACTTTACTTTACATATTTCTATATTGATTGCACTTTTTATCATGAAATCAAAATATTTGTATAGGAATTTTATAAACAATTAACACATAAATCATAAACTGGAAACCGTTTTAAAATATCTTAAGTGGTTTAGTAAATATAACATTCTTTTTATTTTCCATTTTTTTTTTTGGAAAATTTGACTTTTACGGAAATCTCCGTAAGTATTTTTTTCTTCAGTAACATGTACTTTTGT
Organism: Dryomyza anilis; assembly: GCA_951804985.1. Taxonomy (NCBI): domain Eukaryota; kingdom Metazoa; phylum Arthropoda; class Insecta; order Diptera; family Dryomyzidae; genus Dryomyza; species Dryomyza anilis. Next base: position 54,024,279 of record OX638135.1, read on the forward strand.
TATTTTTTTTGTTGATAGATAACATTACTGAGAATCTTTTAAATGATAAAATTAAAAAAAAAATTAGAAAAAAAATTAAAATTTGATTGAATATATCTAAATAAGTATTAACCTTATCATCATGAAACTTTTACCTGATATACAATAGTTTTATGTACTAATACTTTATTACAACATTTTTAGGAATATATTTATTATGAAGTGAGATATATCGGTTGTAATCAAAGTCCCTTCAAAAAATGAGTATTTTTGGAAAAAATGCAGCCCTTCCAAAAAAAAAAAATGAAAAAAAGGAAAATAAAAAAAAAATGTCGACTTTACAATTTTATATTTACTAAACCACTTGAGATATTTTTAAACGGTTTCCAGTTTATGATTTATGTGTTAATTATTGATAAAAGTCCCATACAAATATTTTGATTTCATGATAAAATATACAATGTATGTAAAAATATGTAAAGTAAAGTCTTCAAAAAATCATGTTCAAGTCTATATCTTTACAACTAAACAAGTTATTTCCTTTCCTGATTTGTATCTTCATAACTACTAAAGATACAAACTCTAATTTCAAAACTATATATATATATATATATATATATATATATATATATATATATATATATATATATATATATATATATATATATATATATGTACATTTTTTTCAAGTGGCTTATCACGTTAAAGCACAAAGAATGAAATTCGTTTATATGTATGTCTTTATTGTTTTGAAAAAAAAAAGAACTTAATCCTTGTTGCATTATGCCGAAATTACTTACAACTGTGTACTTAGGAATTTTCAAGGCGAAGACGTATAAAATAAACTTTTAAAACTTTATGATGTTGATAGTGGTAGTTTTTGGCCGTGGAAAATTTTCGCACTACCTGAGCCACAGAAACAACTTTAAATCAGTAAATACCGGTTTAAAGTTGTTTCTTTTATAACCATTATTGTTCTTGTAGACCGTGGTGAAGTTAGCAACGCAGTTCAGCAACGCTTCAGGAACGTTTTTTTTTACTTCGAATAATTTTCATGCGATAGTTAATTATTCGAACATCTGGATTAGCAAGTACACAAACACAATTTTAAATAATTGTGCAGAGGAGTTTCAATACAAAAAAATTAAATTCTAATTTTTCATTTCTTTATCATTGGCTGGATCTGATTATGAATATATGCACATTTTTTCTATTATATATTTTTATGAAAAACTGCTATCAAAATTTTAGGATCTTCTCAGCCACTTTATAGAATAATAAAATACAATTCTTCACCGAATTACTTTTCCAAAAAACGGTAAATTCAATTATTCATTCATTTGTGCAAAAAGTCATTTAAATAAAAGCTTCCAAATTGGTAAAATAGCGCCGGCAGTTTTGAAAAAGCGGATGTTTTCAAAAATAACTAGATGAACTACAACATATAGTTTAATTGTACATTATAGATTCAATTTTAAGTCGTTGTTAAAATTATTAAGCGAGGAAACAATTTGCCTTTTATATTATATTGGCATTTAATTAAATACTAGAATCAGTCCGATCTAGCAGTTCAGAATTTTTGAAAAACTAGATTTGTATGTACGGAAATTTTACTAAAAACTGGGAACAAATTTGTTGGCCAATGCAATTATATTGGTATCAAAATTCAGTCTACGGAAAACTGTTCTACAAGTTCGTATCTCTAGATTTTGTACAAAATAAAAATACTCTTATGTTTGGTTTAAATTATAACAATTAACTTTAGTTACTAATAACAAATTCTAACAACTGCTGCATGTCCACTATTTAACTTAACATTGTTCTCACACGAGACGCACTCGAAGTGCTGTGCCTCAGATGCATCGGACTTATATTCTGCAGGCATCAGTTCGGCACGTTTCGACAAGCTTCGACTTGTTTCGAGAACCTTTTACTCGTTTCGTGAATGACGCATGTTATTGGCATCTCATTCGCACTCATGTGTTTTAATGCGCCGATCTTCCATCTCCTCATCGCACATTTCTTAGTGCGCTGAATGATCTTTCGTAGCTTCCTAACACATTGCTTAGTGCGCTGATTTGTCTTGCGTCTCATTTAATATTGTTGAATGCTTGCACTATGGGGCAAATTACATCTATTCGTAACAATATGTATAAAGTGTCGTACTTCAATAAAAATATATTTAAAATTTAAGAATTAAAAAACATGATCGTTTCTAATAGAGTGGCCACTACTGTATATGGCAGCTTTCGTTTTTTTTAATATATTTTGTACATTAATTTTTTACAGATTTGTGATTTCGATATGATTTCTTTTGTTCTTTTCTATCGTTTCTTTTCTATCGACAATACTTCAGATAATATTCTAAATAAAATTGCTTGAAATTCGCCTGGATCTGACAATAAGTTATTTCAAATGCAAAAAATATAAATTTGCAGGTGCTCCTGTATAAAATTTGTGATTTTAATAATTGAATAAAGTGTATATGGCCCAAAACGCAGCCTATCACCTGCCATTTTTACGCATTTTTCAACATATATTGCTCCGAAAACATATGAAATCAAATAATTTTAATATTTTTTATAAAAGTATCTAAAAGTACACTTCTGTGGTAAGATTTTCTATATATGGGCCATTCCACACCAAATCGACCAGCGGTTGGAACGCACCTTCTTCGATTTCAATGATATTTTGGGAATTGATAAATGATATTGAGACATGCTCTAACAATTTTTATACCCTACACTAAGAGTGAAAGGGTATATTCAGTTTGGTACGCCGTTTGTAACACCCAGAAGGAAGCATCTCCGGTATGGAAAAGTGCATATATTCTTGATCAGCATGACCTCCTGAGTCGATTTAGCGATGTCCGTCTGTCCGTATGTCTGTCCGTCTGTCTGTCTGTCTGTCCGTCTGTCTGTCTGTTGAAATCCCTACTACTTTTAAAATTGAAGAGCTAGATAAATAAAACTTATAACTTAGATTACTAATATACCTACGCTGTATGTGCGAAAATCGGTCGAGATCGTGGCGAGATCGGTCCATTGTGACCTATGATCCGACCACTTATGTTCAAATACCTCATATAAAATGTACATATAAAGATCAATTTTTATGTATACGTGCTTAGGTAAACTTTTTTGGTCAAATATATATTGATATCATGCTCAAATATATTATAATAATGTTTTCCGGCAAAAAGACTTGTGGTTCACAAAAAAAAAAATCGAAATTCGGTACACCTACCCATTTGTAAATATGGGTATCAAATGAATGGAAATTCTTCAGCGATTGAATGTTTGTAGTTATTTTCAGGATTCGTATACCCTGGTGACCTATATATCACTTTGAATGGTAACCACACATATGTGTAGGGTATTTATAGTCGGCTTAGACCGACTATAATTTTGATAATCCTAACTATCATAATTACACCTACTTTAAAATTTCCCATGTGATCTAACCTTCCCAACTGGTTTTTTATTATTTCCGACCACTACTTCCAGAGATACAGTGGCTCAATCTAGATATCTGAAAAACTAGAGACAATTTGATGAAACTGACGCCATTTTCGAAATTAGAGTTACAAGTACATTGAAAAATTATTGCAAATCTTACTTTTGAAAAAGTATTTTTTTTTTCAATACAAAAAATATTGAAAAAATTTAGAGAATTATTTTTTAAAATATGATGCCATCAAAATACCATTTTGAAATTTACATTTACAATAAATTGACGAAAATTTAGGATTTTTTTCAGAATATTAAAAAGGGTCCTATTTAGAACTTTCTCAATTTCATTTTCCATCAATTTTTTAAATGGAAAATCTCAATTTCATTTGGAATTTTCCCAATTTCAATATATGCAATATATGTTGAAAAATGCGTAAAGATGACAGGTGATAGACTGCGTTTTGGGCCATATATTAACATCAAACTTGATCTATAATTCTACGCTTCCTGTTACACAATTATTTGACCGAATTTAATTGTGGTTTGTGTATTTGGAATGACATTTACTCGCACAACAAAAAAGTTTCTGTCAGGTAGCGACGCTGCACCGTTTCTGTCCAGAAACGAATCAAAAAAAAGCATTCTTTTGCAGTTTGCATAAAACAAAGTAAAGCCAAAACATAAAACTAATATGTTTGCTAGAGTATAATAAACATGAAATATAATAAACATGAAATCGATGTATCAATACACGTTTTTCGAATATAACGAAAGCTTTCATTCATGTGTGTATACGCTAATATTTATCGAAAACGAGTTATTCAACTTCGAAAAAACGTGGATTGTTCGAAAAAAAACGTGGCTATCTTCGCACATAGCGAAGATAGCGTCGTTTTTCATCCACGTTTTTTGAAATGCATTTATTTATCATGCGTTTCTATCTTCACGCCGGTGAATTATAGATCAAGTTTGATGTTAAAATATGGCCCAAAACGCCGTCTATCACCTGCCATCTTTACGCATTTTTCAACATATATTGCTGCGAAAACATATGAAATCAAATACTTTTAATATTTTTTATAAATGTATCTAAAAGTACACTTTTGATCGTACGATGTAACGTAGTAAACAATTTTAAACGTTCATAACTCCTAAACAACAAGCCATACAAACAATTTTCTATATGGGCCATTCCACACCAAATCGACCAAAATAAGTCAAATTTTAGATTTTATCTTTTCGATTTTAATGAAATGTTGGAAACTGATAAAGGGTATCGAGACATGCACTAACCATTTGTTTTTATTTTTTCCGACCACTACTTCCAGAGATACAGTGGCTCAAATTTGGAAAAAAGGGCAAAAAATCACTTTTGTATGGTTGTTTATATTTAAATATCTTTTGAACTATGCTAGAATGCTAGAAACTCCGATAATTACTCGTTTTAAAGCTAATATAACAAGCTTTTAGAATAATTAAATTGTAACTTTTAAACGTTAACATGTGGCCCGTGGTCATTATCTTTGCCCTTCAAAATGGTGGTCCTTAAAAAGGACCCTTTTTAATATTCTGAAAAAATCCTAAATTTTCGTCAATTTATTGTAAATGTAAATTTCAAAATGGTATTTTGATGGCATCATATTTTAAAAAATAATTCTCTAAATTTTTTCAATATTTTTTGTATTGAAAAAAAAAAATACTTTTTCAAAAGTAAGATTTGCAATAATTTTTCAATGTACTTGTAACTCTAATTTCGAAAATGGCGTCAGTTTCATCAAATTGTCTCTAGTTTTTCAGATATCTAGATTGAGCCACTGTATCTCTGGAAGTAGTGGTCGGAAATAATAAAAAAAAATTGTTAGAGCATGTCTCAATATCATTTATCAATTCCCAAAATATCATTGAAATCGAAGAAGGTGCGTTCCAACCGCTGGTCGATTTGGTGTGGAATGGCCCATATATAGAAAATCTTACCACAGAAGTGTACTTTTAGATACTTTTATAAAAAATATTAAAATTATTTGATTTCATATGTTTTCGGAGCAATATATGTTGAAAAATGCGTAAAAATGGCAGGTGATAGGCTGCGTTTTGGGCCATATACACTTTATTCAATTATTAAAATCACAAATTTTATACAGGAGCACCTGCAAATTTATATTTTTTGCATTTGAAATAACTTATTGTCAGATCCAGGCGAATTTCAAGCAATTTTATTTAGAATATTATCTGAAGTATTGTCGATAGAAAAGAAACGATAGAAAAGAACAAAAGAAATCATATCGAAATCACAAATCTGTAAAAAATTAATGTACAAAATATATTAAAAAAAACGAAAGCTGCCATATACAGTAGTGGCCACTCTATTAGAAACGATCATGTTTTTTAATTCTTAAATTTTAAATATATTTTTATTGAAGTACGACACTTTATACATATTGTTACGAATAGATGTAATTTGCCCCATAGTGCAAGCATTCAACAATATTAAATGAGACGCAAGACAAATCAGCGCACTAAGCAATGTGTTAGGAAGCTACGAAAGATCATTCAGCGCACTAAGAAATGTGCGATGAGGAGATGGAAGATCGGCGCATTAAAACACATGAGTGCGAATGAGATGCCAATAACATGCGTCATTCACGAAACGAGTAAAAGGTTCTCGAAACAAGTCGAAGCTTGTCGAAACGTGCCGAACTGATGCCTGCAGAATATAAGTCCGATGCATCTGAGGCACAGCACTTCGAGTGCGTCTCGTGTGAGAACAATGTTAAGTTAAATAGTGGACATGCAGCAGTTGTTAGAATTTGTTATTAGTAACTAAAGTTAATTGTTATAATTTAAACCAAACATAAGAGTATTTTTATTTTGTACAAAATCTAGAGATACGAACTTGTAGAACAGTTTTCCGTAGACTGAATTTTGATACCAATATAATTGCATTGGCCAACAAATTTGTTCCCAGTTTTTAGTAAAATTTCCGTACATACAAATCTAGTTTTTCAAAAATTCTGAACTGCTAGATCGGACTGATTCTAGTATTTAATTAAATGCCAATATAATATAAAAGGCAAATTGTTTCCTCGCTTAATAATTTTAACAACGACTTAAAATTGAATCTATAATGTACAATTAAACTATATGTTGTAGTTCATCTAGTTATTTTTGAAAACATCCGCTTTTTCAAAACTGCCGGCGCTATTTTACCAATTTGGAAGCTTTTATTTAAATGACTTTTTGCACAAATGAATGAATAATTGAATTTACCGTTTTTTGGAAAAGTAATTCGGTGCTCAGTGGTTAGTGCGTTGGACTGCGAGCCGAAAGGTCCCCGGTTCAAGCCTGGACTGGGGCTAACAACATCTTTTCTTAGAAACATTTTTCTATACCGCGCTACCTCTCGTCAGTAAATGGCAAACCTACGAGAGTAAAACCATTGCCTATGAAAAGCTCTCACCCGCCGTTCGGATTCGGCAATAAACTGTAGGTCCCACCACTTTGAGTACAAATATGGTGAGAGAGCTCGGCCGAAGTTCTATACAGGACTGTAGCGCCAAACTATTATTATTATTAATTCGGTGAAGAATTGTATTTTATTATTCTATAAAGTGGCTGAGAAGATCCTAAAATTTTGATAGCAGTTTTTCATAAAAATATATAATAGAAAAAATGTGCATATATTCATAATCAGATCCAGCCAATGATAAAGAAATGAAAAATTAGAATTTAATTTTTTTGTATTGAAACTCCTCTGCACAATTATTTAAAATTGTGTTTGTGTACTTGCTAATCCAGATGTTCGAATAATTAACTATCGCATGAAAATTATTCGAAGTAAAAAAAAACGTTCCTGAAGCGTTGCTGAACTGCGTTGCTAACTTCACCACGGTCTACAAGAACAATAATGGTTATAAAAGAAACAACTTTAAACCGGTATTTACTGATTTAAAGTTGTTTCTGTGGCTCAGGTCATAATCAACATCATAAAGTTTTAAAAGTTTATTTTATACGACTTCGCCTTGAAAATTCCTAAGTACACAGTTGTATGTAAGTTCGGCCTAATGCAACAAGGATTAAGTTCTTTTTTTTTCAAAACAATAAAGACATACATATACACGAATTTCATTCTTTGTGCTTTAACGTGATAAGCCACTTGAAAAAAATGTACATATATATATATATATATATATATATATATATATATATATATATATATATATATATATATATATATATATATATATATATAGTTTTGAAATTAGAGTTTGTATCTTTAGTAGTTATGAAGATACAAATCAGTAAAGAAAATATCTTGTTTAGTTGTAAAGATATAGACTTGAACATGATTTTTTGAAGACTTTACTTTACATATTTTTACATAGATTGTATATTTTATCATGAAATCAAAATATTTGTATGGGACTTTTATCAATAATTAACACATAAATCATAAACTGGAAACCGTTTAAAAATATCTCAAGTGGTTTAGTAAATATAAAAAGTAGTGGTCGGAAAAAATAAAAACAAATGGTTAGTGCATGTCTCGATACCCTTTATCAGTTTCCAACATTTCATTAAAATCGAAAAGATAAAATCTCAAATTTGACTTATTTTGGTCGATTTGGTGTGGAATGGCCCATATAGAAAATTGTTTGTATGGCTTGTTGTTTAGGAGTTATGAACGTTTAAAATTGTTTACTACGTTATATCGTACGATCAAAAGTGTACTTTTAGATACATTTATAAAAAATATTAAAAGTATTTGATTTCATATGTTTTCGCAGCAATATATGTTGAAAAATGCGTAAAGATGGCAGGTGATAGACTGCGTTTTGGGCCATATATTAACATAAACTTGATCTATAATTCACCGGCGTGAAGATAGAATCGCATGATAAATAATGCATTTCAAAAAACGTGGATGAAAAACGACGCTATCTTCGCTATGTGCGAAGATAGCCACGTTTTTTTTCGAACAATCCACGTTTTTTCGAAGTTGAATAACTCGTTTTCGATAAATATTAGCGTATACACACATGAATGAAAGCTTTCGTTATATTCGAAAAACGTGTATTGATACATCGATTTCATGTTTATTATTTTTCATGTTTATTATACTCTAGCAAACATATTAGTTTTATGTTTTGGCTTTACTTTGTTTTATGCAAACTGCAAAAGAATGCTTTTTTTTGATTCGTTTCTGGAGATTCGTTACCTGACAGAAACTTTTTTGTTGTGCGAGTAAATGTCATTCCAAATACACAAACCACAATTAAATTCGGTCAAATAATTGTGTAACAGGAAGCGTAGAATTATAGATCAAGTTTGATGTTAATATATGGCCCAAAACGCAGTCTATCACCTGCCATCTTTACGCATTTTTCAACATATATTGCATATATTGAAATTGGGAAAATTCCAAATGAAATTGAGATTTTCCATTTAAAAAATTGAGAAAATACCAAATGAAATTGAGAAAGTTCTAAATATATGTATATATATATATATATATATATATATATATATATATATATATATATATATATATATATATATATATATATATATATATATATATATATACATATTATGTCAAAATTTGGTTCAGTTCGGTTCAGCTCTTTAGACGTCTTCTATCTCGATTCCAATAGATGTAGTTATGGAATATCGTCCGATGAAGTGACTTTTGTCATTACTTCATTATGTGCTTCCCATGGAATGTCTTTTGGAACTACTTCTAAAAATGGTTCCCATCTATTTACTTTTCGAACTACTTCTATAAGAAGTTCCGCTGGAGTAATATTTGGAACCACTTCAAAATAATATTCCAATGGAATAGAAATGGCTATGTATTTTACCAATATAAATTAAATTTGGTATTTAATTTTTATTTTACTTTTATAAAATTTATTGTTTAAAATAGATAATAATATTAAAAAACTAAAATATTTCGTTGCCGCCTGTCATGCAAGTTGTGAAAGAGTGAGAAGATTTTCCAAGACAATCCTTTGGGTTGAAGGTTTTCCATTGTCTTGACAGTCCCCGTCAAAGATTTGAATCTGCGCTACAGGGATTCCAGCGCACTAGAGCCATCGACACAACCTTCAGTATTGAAATATTAAAGATATAGTTTACTAAAAGTTTCCTAATACATTTTTATGAAAATCTGAAATTTCAACTTTGTTAGTAATTATTACTAAAAGAAATATATAGATTTTTAATATATCAAGTATTGTAACCGATACGAATAACGGTACGGTAACGGTAAACAATATTAGGGTAGTTTCGGTAACGGTATTTGATTTGAAAAGGTAAGGTATTACCGGATTAATATTTTTTAGATATCATTTTAAGGCGTAAATTATTGAACTTTGTGTTTTTTATGGGTAACTTCGTAAAAAATAAACAATAAACGGCTAATGCAACTCATTTTTTATTTTTTTAAAAGCGAAACATTAAAAAAAATTATTTACTTTTAAAATGTGCTTCGATTTTAAAAGCATTATGGAATTTAGAATGTTTGAATATGTTGAATTAAATTATTTTTATTTTCATATGTTTCTATTCGACAAATATATTATTTAATTTAACAAAATATTTAATTGATCCAATTTCTATCGAATGAAATTTTTAATTGATGTTACTAATTAATTAATTAATGATTTAAAAATTCCCATTAAAAAATATAATATATATAACAACTTTAATATCAATATGACAAAAAAATTATTAAAGTTTCTCCAATTAACATATTCTCATTATTATGAATATGGAATTCAATGCTACTAAAAGTTTCATCGGCTGAGTTGCAATTAAAAATTAATTGGATTAATTAACATTTTAGTTAAATTTACACACTTTTTTTTCTGTGTGTAGCTGGTTTGTACCACTTTAAATGGTAACACATTATCTTATAATTCTTAGTAACTTCATCAGACCAACTATCACAATTTCAAAATTTTGCATGTGACCAAAGTAGTCCGATAACTAGTTTTTGATTCTCTTAAAGAAGTCTGAAAATAATAAAAAATGTACTAAGAATCAAATTGCCTTTTGAAGATGTGCGCGGGTCCAGATAGTATTTTTGCATAGGAAGTTGCCAGTTTATAATTTTTGGTATTTTTTCATACTAAAATATTTTGGTATTTAAGATTAAGCCATTTTTTACCGGCATAATACCGTATCATACCGGTATTATACCAGTAATACTTTAATTCGGTAACGATAAACTGTATGGCGAAATGCCATTAATTCGGTAACGGTATTGCATATGAAACTGTATGAAACGGATAACAGTAAATCTATATTATAATACACATTTATATATGAAGGGCTAATTGCAGTAACTTGATAAGCCACATTTTTTGAATAACGATTTTCTTTGTCCATTCCATTGAGGAATAACACATTTCACGACACTCTAAAGGTTTTGGTGATTACTTCAAAAATGTTGTCACCAGACCCAAAAGTAATGTTTTGCACTTATGTTAAATATAATATTTTTGTGTGTATAAAGTTTATACACACTATATTGATGTGGCTTATCAAGTTTATACTATAATCCTATTATATTGGGAAAATTCCAAATGAAATTGAGATTTTCGATTTGAAATTGGGAAAATTGCTAATTATATTGAGAAATTTTCAAATGAAATTAAGATTTTTCCATTTGAAATTATATTCGGAATTTTCCACAATTTCATATGGAAAGTATCAATTTTATTTATAATTTTCTCAATTTCAATTGTAAAATCTCAAATTTAATTGTAATTTTCTCAATTCAAAATGGAAAAATCTTAATTTAATTTATAATTTTCTATTTTCATTTTGAGAAACCTCAATTTAATTAGTAATTTTCTCAATTTCAAATAAAAATTTCAATTTAATTTACAATTTTCTCGAAAATGGATGGAACAATCTCAATTTCATTTAGAACTTTCTCAATTTCAAATGGAAAATCTCAATTTCATTTGGAATTTTCCCAATATCAAAATATCATTTGGAATTTTCTCAATTTCAGTTGAAAATGGTATGTGCTTGCTAAACATAATAATGCGTCACGAAATATATATATATAATGCAATAAATATTTCCCAAAAAATACATTCAATTTAAATTTAATAATGATTAGCTGTAGGGTGCCGTTTTTTTTATTTTTTGTTTGTCAAATTTTCAAAATTTTGAGTACAGAAGCTTTTGTTGTAGGCGGGTGTGTAACACAATTTTTTAACCCTTTTAAGCCTGCCGAATCAAATACACACCAGATAATTACGCAGTGCATATTTTCCCTATCATGTTTTTCTATAATGCGGACACCACATGCAAAATAATGTTGTCATTTTTTTCACCTAGCACCACTACATTATTTCAATATGACATTGTATAACGCTAAGTGTATTTCCCTCCATTTTAATGAAAAAATATTCAGCAAAAATTTGAGTAAGATAAAGTTGAAAACATTTTTTCAAAAATTTTACAGCAAAAATTTTGCGAACTTAAATTAAAACCAGTTGGGAAGGTTAGATCACATGGGAAATTTTAAAGTAGGTGTAATTATGATAGTTAGGATTATCAAAATTATAGTCGGTCTAAGCCGACTATAAATACCCTACACATATGTGTGGTTACCATTCAATGTGATATATAGGTATACGAATCCTGAAAATAACTACAAACATTCAATCGCTGAAGAATTTCCATTCATTTGATTCCCATATTTACAAATGGGTAGGTGTACCGAATTTCGATTTTTTTTTGTGAACCACAAGTCTTTTCGCCGGAAAACATTATTATCATGTATTTGAGCATGATGTCAATATATATTTGACCAAAAAAGTTTACCAAAAAAGTTTAAAAATTGATCTTTATATGTACATTTTATATGAGGTATTTGAACATAAGTGGTCGGATCATAGGGCACAATGAATCGATATCGCCAATTTTTTCGCAAATATATTAATTATCTAAGTTATAAGTTTCATTTATCTAGCTCTTCAATTTTAAAAGTAGTAGGGATTTCAACAGACAGACGGACAGACAGACAGACGGACATCGCTAAATCGACTCAGGAGGCCATGCTGATCAAGAATATATATACTTTACCATACCGGAGATGCTTCCTTCTGGGTGTTACAAACAGCGTACCAAACTGAATATACCCTTTCACTCTTAGTGTAGGTTATAATGAAATAAGACCATAAATCAATAAGGCCCCAGAATTGGTGTATATTTGTGTAATGAAATAAGACCCTGTATTTTCTTAAAAATCCTGTATTCTCTTAAAGTTCGTTAAAAAAATAATATAATCGTGTTTCCCAATTTTTCTGGATCAATTCGTTAAAGGGGATTATTTGCTTTTGAAATGCATATCAAATTTTTTGTCGAACATTTGAAAAAATTTGGAAGTAGTTCATGAGTATAAATATGAAAATGGTTGTACGATACTAATTCGTTTACAGCTTTTATTCGCATTAAATAAATTTGAATTGATTTTTAAAATATCTAATAGTAACATTTCAAAAGGGTATAAAACCTTTAAATGATTTGATTTTGTAAAAACGCTTTTAAATCCATACTCAAAGAAATTTCAGCTACAAAATGAAGGGTGTAAACGAAATTATTTATACATATTAATTTAAACATAAAATGTTAAAGCGGCTAAAAAAAAATATATCACAAATGAAGAACAATACTCAACTGTTTTTAAAAATAGTTAAAGTATTATATTTCTGAATGAGTTAGGACGAATTTCCGTATTTTAGTCTTCCAGCCCACCATCATCAGTTGGACACCATTTCTTCTAATATTTTTGATAACACTAATCCAACTATCGCTTATTTTATTTCAGTTTAACAATATTTCAATATTTTTCGAAGAATAGATTTTATATAACCCAAAAATTTTAAATCTGGACCTAGCTCAGGCAGTTTGGAGGGTTACATCCTTTTGAACAAATTATATAATATTGTTCTATACCGGTTTCAGCACTCCCTCGCTCGTTTATTTGGATCTTTAATCTATTTCTTCGATTTTATTTGGAACTTTGAATAATTTTAGTTTAAATCTCATCTTTACTTTTTGAAAATATGAAATATATTATATTTTTTTGACATATCTCTTATTGATTGTTGGGCTTAGATCCAACACTTTACTTCCGCCGCAAATTTACGATTCACAAATCCTGATTTTCGACCTGATTTACATTTACTATTTAAGAAGATGGTCTCTTGAAACCGAATTGTAATATTTCCAGCAGTATCCCTGCAATAATTGCATGCATTATAGAATGGCTAGCTTATCAAAATGTCCAAAATTTATTTTCCCACTTTTGTTGACGACATGATCGATTACTTATAACTGAAAACTTGTTAATATTTTTGTTTGTCTTAAATCAGAGAATTTTTGAATTTACGGGATTTGTTTCCGTTATTTGCTTTGACCACAATATCCGCATTTGAATTTGTAAAAATAATTTATTTTACACCCTTTATGTGCAGCAAAATTTTTAATTATTATGAAAATATGGTATGCCTTTTCATTTCAAATTCAAAGATAATTTAAAGTCAAGTTTAAAATTAAAGTCTACTTTTTTGACAACTTTCATAAATAATAAAACGTCAAAAAGCTAATTTTAATTTTAAAGTCGTCTTTCGACATTGCTTTGAAATATATCCTTTTAAAATAAACTTTCTTTAAAAATGTTGGCAATTTTATTACCTTTTGAATGAGACTTCAGTGTTTTATTTTGCTTCACTATTGCTTAAGTTATGTAATAGATTAATTTATTGATTATTTATACATATTTTTCAAAATTAAATCACCAAATCTTTTAACCACACCATCTGGGAAACTAAAATTTTACCAATATCTTAATTTTATGTTGTTTCACCATACTTCCAAATTTCATCAAATTCTGAAATAGTACTGCTAAAATTTTAATTTGTTTGTTTTCATATTTCAAAAACACCTTTATTTATTAAAAAAAATGTTTTTTACCAACAAAAAAAAATAGAAATATACATTTACAAATAAATTGGTATATAAAATTTGTATTTTGAAGTTGAATAAATAAATTTAAACAAAAAAATGGAAAAAATGTTCGCCTGCGGCGCTATTCTATTCGAATTACTTACCAATATTATAAAAATATTTTTATGAAATGTAAGTACAAATTTCAAATGAAATCGATTGGTTTTATTTAATATTTTCTCAAATTATATAAATTTCGAATATTTTTCAAAGCCATTTTTAGCTAATGAATCAATCTATCCAACTGTATTATTATTTTTGTCATATGTCATTGATATGGTGGTCAAAATTAGCATTGACAAAAAAGTGTCGACTAAGCCCAGGTCTCCCCTACATCCAAACAAAATAAATATTTTAACCGAAACATAAATATGTCCAAAATAAAACATGAATTGGAACGACCTGAATATAAATATGTTTCCAGATCAGATATGTTTTCATATCAGTTGTTTCAAATGAAATAATTTATTTTAAAAATCTTTAAACACGCACAGTAGAAATTATATAAATATAAATATAAATATAAATATAAATATAAATATAAATATAAATATAAATATAAATATAAATATAAATATAAATATAAATATAAATATAAATATAAATATAAATATAAATATAAATATAAATATAAATATAAATATAAATATAAATATAAATATAAATATAAATATAAATATAAATATAAATATAAATATAAATATAAATATAAATATAAATATAAATATAAATATAAATATAAATATAAATATAAATATAAATATAAATATAAATATAAATATAAATATAAATATAAATATAAATATAAATATAAATATAAATATAAATATAAATATAAATATAAATATAAATATAAATATAAATATAAATATAAATATAAATATAAATATAAATATAAATATAAATATAAATATAAATATAAATATAAATATAAATATAAATATAAATATAAATATAAATATAAATATAAATATAAATATAAATATAAATATAAATATAAATATAAATATAAATATAAATATAAATATAAATATAAATATAAATATAAATATAAATATAAATATAAATATAAATATAAATATAAATATAAATATAAATATAAATATAAATATAAATATAAATATAAATATAAATATAAATATAAATATAAATATAAATATAAATATAAATATAAATATAAATATAAATATAAATATAAATATAAATATAAATATAAATATAAATATAAATATAAATATAAATATAAATATAAATATAAATATAAATATAAATATAAATATAAATATAAATATAAATATAAATATAAATATAAATATAAATATAAATATAAATATAAATATAAATATAAATATAAATATAAATATAAATATAAATATAAATATAAATATAAATATAAATATAAATATAAATATAAATATAAATATAAATATAAATATAAATATAAATATAAATATAAATATAAATATAAATATAAATATAAATATAAATATAAATATAAATATAAATATAAATATAAATATAAATATAAATATAAATATAAATATAAATATAAATATAAATATAAATATAAATATAAATATAAATATAAATATAAATATAAATATAAATATAAATATAAATATAAATATAAATATAAATATAAATATAAATATAAATATAAATATAAATATAAATATAAATATAAATATAAATATAAATATAAATATAAATATAAATATAAATATAAATATAAATATAAATATAAATATAAATATAAATATAAATATAAATATAAATATAAATATAAATATAAATATAAATATAAATATAAATATAAATATAAATATAAATATAAATATAAATATAAATATAAATATAAATATAAATATAAATATAAATATAAATATAAATATAAATATAAATATAAATATAAATATAAATATAAATATAAATATAAATATAAATATAAATATAAATATAAATATAAATATAAATATAAATATAAATATAAATATAAATATAAATATAAATATAAATATAAATATAAATATAAATATAAATATAAATATAAATATAAATATAAATATAAATATAAATATAAATATAAATATAAATATAAATATAAATATAAATATAAATATAAATATAAATATAAATATAAATATAAATATAAATATAAATATAAATATAAATATAAATATAAATATAAATATAAATATAAATATAAATATAAATATAAATATAAATATAAATATAAATATAAATATAAATATAAATATAAATATAAATATAAATATAAATATAAATATAAATATAAATATAAATATAAATATAAATATAAATATAAATATAAATATAAATATAAATATAAATATAAATATAAATATAAATATAAATATAAATATAAATATAAATATAAATATAAATATAAATATAAATATAAATATAAATATAAATATAAATATAAATATAAATATAAATATAAATATAAATATAAATATAAATATAAATATAAATATAAATATAAATATAAATATAAATATAAATATAAATATAAATATAAATATAAATATAAATATAAATATAAATATAAATATAAATATAAATATAAATATAAATATAAATATAAATATAAATATAAATATAAATATAAATATAAATATAAATATAAATATAAATATAAATATAAATATAAATATAAATATAAATATAAATATAAATATAAATATAAATATAAATATAAATATAAATATAAATATAAATATAAATATAAATATAAATATAAATATAAATATAAATATAAATATAAATATAAATATAAATATAAATATAAATATAAATATAAATATAAATATAAATATAAATATAAATATAAATATAAATATAAATATAAATATAAATATAAATATAAATATAAATATAAATATAAATATAAATATAAATATAAATATAAATATAAATATAAATATAAATATAAATATAAATATAAATATAAATATAAATATAAATATAAATATAAATATAAATATAAATATAAATATAAATATAAATATAAATATAAATATAAATATAAATATAAATATAAATATAAATATAAATATAAATATAAATATAAATATAAATATAAATATAAATATAAATATAAATATAAATATAAATATAAATATAAATATAAATATAAATATAAATATAAATATAAATATAAATATAAATATAAATATAAATATAAATATAAATATAAATATAAATATAAATATAAATATAAATATAAATATAAATATAAATATAAATATAAATATAAATATAAATATAAATATAAATATAAATATAAATATAAATATAAATATAAATATAAATATAAATATAAATATAAATATAAATATAAATATAAATATAAATATAAATATAAATATAAATATAAATATAAATATAAATATAAATATAAATATAAATATAAATATAAATATAAATATAAATATAAATATAAATATAAATATAAATATAAATATAAATATAAATATAAATATAAATATAAATATAAATATAAATATAAATATAAATATAAATATAAATATAAATATAAATATAAATATAAATATAAATATAAATATAAATATAAATATAAATATAAATATAAATATAAATATAAATATAAATATAAATATAAATATAAATATAAATATAAATATAAATATAAATATAAATATAAATATAAATATAAATATAAATATAAATATAAATATAAATATAAATATAAATATAAATATAAATATAAATATAAATATAAATATAAATATAAATATAAATATAAATATAAATATAAATATAAATATAAATATAAATATAAATATAAATATAAATATAAATATAAATATAAATATAAATATAAATATAAATATAAATATAAATATAAATATAAATATAAATATAAATATAAATATAAATATAAATATAAATATAAATATAAATATAAATATAAATATAAATATAAATATAAATATAAATATAAATATAAATATAAATATAAATATAAATATAAATATAAATATAAATATAAATATAAATATAAATATAAATATAAATATAAATATAAATATAAATATAAATATAAATATAAATATAAATATAAATATAAATATAAATATAAATATAAATATAAATATAAATATAAATATAAATATAAATATAAATATAAATATAAATATAAATATAAATATAAATATAAATATAAATATAAATATAAATATAAATATAAATATAAATATAAATATAAATATAAATATAAATATAAATATAAATATAAATATAAATATAAATATAAATATAAATATAAATATAAATATAAATATAAATATAAATATAAATATAAATATAAATATAAATATAAATATAAATATAAATATAAATATAAATATAAATATAAATATAAATATAAATATAAATATAAATATAAATATAAATATAAATATAAATATAAATATAAATATAAATATAAATATAAATATAAATATAAATATAAATATAAATATAAATATAAATATAAATATAAATATAAATATAAATATAAATATAAATATAAATATAAATATAAATATAAATATAAATATAAATATAAATATAAATATAAATATAAATATAAATATAAATATAAATATAAATATAAATATAAATATAAATATAAATATAAATATAAATATAAATATA